>DWMG01000872.1:0-17166 GCA_018244855.1 Elbella merops
TGAATTATAAATTTGAGGAAGTCGATATTTTACAAGCAAATTTATTGCATTATTGCATCAGTATGGCCTCAATTATGAATGAAGATATGCTTATTTTCGTCAATCCATATATGTACCTATTTAACATCGTTGTAATTATATTGTAATACGAATAGCAGAATATTAGTATCTTTAACTCCGTCTATTAAGACATCATCTACGATCCATAATGTGTCATCGCGAACAAATTGCAAAATATAAATCATAACATTGTTCGCGGAATGTTTACACATCAAGCTGCCGTTCAGCATAACAGTACGGAAGTGACGAAACTAACACGAGTCACATTTCCTAACCGACATCCTGGGTACAAATTTACACTAGTCATTGCAGTGTTGTGTTACTTGTTTTCTTTCTGTTATCCATTTATATATATCGGAGGATGTGTTCATACTGTGTGGGTTTGCACGAGTAAAACCCAGTAATACGAATAACCCCGATTACGATATCTCTGTTCTCCCTATTAAAATTTGTGCATGTTTTATAAGCTTCTAATTTGTGTTGTGTGTGTGTGTGGTGTGTTTATAATAATGTAGTTACATTACATTGTGTGATTTGGAAGCGATCACACATGAATACATAGCTATGTTGCAGTCTGGAACCAGCTCAGTCGGGAATTAAGTTTTACTTTTTGAGTTTTTCTCAACCGGAAATCAAACCCGAAACCCTCCTCACTCTTCAAATGAAAAACGGGTATTTATAAACAGCGTTTATTGAGTACTACCACAATACACATTCGCATGATCTAAAGTACATTTAATCAACCGCATACACATAATACTTAACCCCCTTTGGACTGAAAGAAAATAATAGCTACGGAGATCTTATCTTGCTTAATACAAGGGCTTAAAATCTTATGTAACTAACACAACTTTTTTGTTCTAAATGTGCGTACTGATCTCCGTTTCCATTTCGTAAGATCCGTGAGAGACAGGGTCTAATTTACAAGAGCATTCATTTTTGACTAAAATCGTTATGTTAAATGCAGGATTACATGTTTTGTCGTATTTTTTCTTTTTCCCTTACAATCTACCTACAGAAGTGTAATTTGCCACTTTTTAAGTTAGCTGCAATTTATATTTTAGATCTTGAACAATGATCATGAAAATTGTAGAACGGTTGGACAAATGTTTTAACTGCCTAATAAGCAACTATTTCTATGGAATACCTGTCAACAGTACGGCATTTAGATAAGTATTATAAGTTAAACAGTACAATGGTACCTAGCATAACCATGAATAGGATACTTTAGACACACATTAAGTACTTATAAATAAACCTAAACGCTTACGAACTATTTCAAGGGACCCTGTTAATCGATGGTTGGATACAGTGGATGTTAATTTTTCTAAGTTTCATGTATTCATTATCGATAATCCCAACTATGTTAAGGATGTTTGTAAATGCAGTTGTCGTTAAGTTCACTGGCCGTTTAGTATACTTAAGTACCTACTTTGCTTCATTTCTTGACATATTACATATCTGCTTACAACTACGTAACATTATGCCAGTGATCCCCGAAGAGGTAGGCAGAAGTACTCTTCTGCCTATCTCTACACTTAGTATACTCCCACGATTCACCAGTAACGTTTATGTGCCATTATTGAATAGGCGGTGAGCTTATATCCATACACCGGCTACAAATATAAATTTCGAGCCATTACTACGAATATCAAGGTAGCGAAAACCAGTAGTACCCGATCCGGGATTGAACCCAGGACCTCTCGATAAGCATTCGCGGTTGTAAAAATTTGAGCAATAGAGCAACACATATTTGACAACCGGTCTATTATTTTAACAACTCTATTTCTTTACTCAACCCACTTACTAATTCAATATTTTATCATGTTCAATTTCGCATGGTTTGTTTACTATAATATTATTACAAAATTCTTTAATTTAACTGCAAATTTGGCTCGCGAGATATGCAATCTCGATATAATAATAACATAGATAACAGTGCACAATAACATTTTGCTTGCTACCCAAACACAGCCGTTTCTACCTTTCTTTGGTAACTTTTTATAAATTTCTTCTCCTTTTGGGTGCCTCACATTATTGATACTACCTCTGTTTCAAGTCTGATTGAGTAAAACAGATTGAGCCCGTTAATGTAACTAAAATATCATTTAGTTTTTTCATTACATTTTCGTGAGCAACAGAATAATATTAGACACTAATATAAACCTTTATGCATATACTGTCGTGATAATTTCGATAAGCTTTCATATAACTGTATTAAATAACTGCTATATTTATACTTAACGAAATATTATTATAAAGAAAACCTTTGCAATGCGCTATAATATAATTATCTAGCACTTCAATTAAAAATCATATCTTGCCCTGTGATACAACCGCGCAGATAAAAAATGCAGAGTTGCGTCTGCGCCGTAGTTCTAAGAACGGATTGTTCGAATCGCACTCTATTCATATAACTTATCTTTAATATCTTTAAAAGTAAATTTAGATATTTTTAACGGCCGTAAACGATTAACATTACTTGAGTATACGATTTTTCATCACACTGAAAAACAACATACGAGTATACGAGAAAAGTTTAGTATTTGAAATATCTCACGTTTCATTATCACACTATGAAGCAGCACCTTTGGAAAACTGGTACACTGGTCACCACAAACATTTCCTTCATCACGTCCTTTCCTCGGTCTCGCTTTGGAGATAAACGTGCCTGTCCATCCTTAAAAAGAGTCCACTTGCTTGCTTGCTTGTTTGCTTCAATCAACTCTATGCCCGGTGTATGGCAATACGCTCACGGCTTATTCCATAGTTGGACGTGTAACTGGTGAATCGTTGGATATATACTCCTCTTCCTACCCTTTCGGGGAAACAGTGGCGTTATGGCGTATTGGCTATTCTTATGGCGTTCTTTGAACTTGAGGCAAGTATATAGCTATAAGTATCTCAATGAAAAGCAGCACCAGGAACATCGCAATAGAAAAATTATTTAGTGTAACGTGATATTCTTGCTCAGAGTCGCTTGCACCGTTTGCTTCTCTTGACGCCTTTTTAGATATAGCCATTTGTTCAGCCATATGTTCAGTTTTCGAATCACCTTCCATTATCGCTAATGTTAATCTTCCCAAATGAATAAAGACAGTCAGTCCCGGTGAAGTCTATTATATCAATGGTTTATAATTCTCTAATTTCAAGCACTGAGGCACCAATGGAATGCGCTGAGCGCGCACTGCTCGTAACCTGATAGTACCTAATTTCCAGAACGAGCTTAACGAAGTAGCCCACGTATTATAATAATAAATTAAAGACGTGTGTTAATAAACAGTGTTAATTGTATACTACCATGAAAGACACATCCACATATAATAACACGTAAAGATATAGCACATCAGTTAGCTGCCTGATCGCAATTTACTTTTTTCTGTGCAATTTGCAGTCTTAGTGTTTAGATAGAAATAATATGATAATCGTGAATGTCGCGGCCTTTTCCGGAAGGAATCTTAAAGTCGAATAGTATTCTGTAATGTATAGACAGCAATAAAAATACATTTTTTTATGTATTTTAGAAAGCATTATAAGATACGTCTCAAATAATTTTAAACGGGAATGTTCTCTGCGAGCGACAGAGAACTGCGAATCACTTTGTGTAAAGGGCTTGGACTTAAATGAAATGTGTCTAGGTGAAAGGCGCGAAACTTGACAAAATGAAAAAAACACGTAAGAACACGCTTCGTAGACGGGGTGAGGGGTCGGGGTGTGGGGCATCTCTGTGAGACGCGCCCGTACACTTAACTATTGATTGTTCAATTGGTTAGAATGGAACTAGGCCTTAAAAAAAAAGAGTGCTTTAATGGAGTAACCATGTTAATGCACTTCTATTAAAACACTACGTGACAAAACGCAATTGAAAGCCAATCGATTTTAAGTATTTTCACTCATTTTACGTTGTCCTCGGAATATTCCGCACTTTATTATGGAGAAAAATATGAAATTATGTGTAGAGAAATGCGAGTTTTAAAGAGTTCTTCTGCCGAGTAACATTGTAAGCCCCGCTAAGCTCTACGCTTCCGTAAATGAGGTGTTATGCTCCATCGTAGTGCGCAATGGGGCGATGTATATAACAATTTGTTTTAAATCAGCTTGCTACATATCAGCCTCTGTCCCGACTTAACCTACTTCGCATCGCTGCCTAAGCAGACGGCGGTGGTAACATGCGAGTTTTTAAATCCCGACCCAGTATTTTACACATGTTCGCAAATCCCTCGCATTACCAGGAATTTATGGTAAGACATGTGTTTGTCCGAAGTCATTTTTAAATTAAATGCTATTTACGAGTACGATTGTTTGGAATGTGTTTCAAATAATTATGTTAATCTTACTAATTCTAGCACAAACACTACTGTTATAAAAGAATTTTCAGTCCGCATATAATTCGTGTATATGGGATTAAATCAACAATACATGGCTATAGAAAAAATTATAAAATGAATTCGGGCTTCCGACTAATTTGTTATCTAATTATGGTGTCAGTATGCCTACAATATTTACAATTTTAACGCCCAAATATTAGTTCTCACAACATAATATGGTTTCAACATTACAAAAAGACGGCGATGTGTCAACTTGCGGTACGTTGTCGGCTTTGTGGAGTTTATCCCCGAGCTAATAATAATATGAATGAATGCAAGATATGCCTATTATTAATATTGCGGTTAACGCGTACTCCATGTGCTGTGCGCTCGCTGCGAGGGAGGGTGTAGGACGCGCGGTATCCGTCCGCGGCCATTGCCCTCTTCTATTAACCTTGTACAGTCGCGAGCTGTCTACTATTAAAACGCAGGGTTTTTTTTTCTCCCCCTTATCTCAACAACACTTTCAATGTTACGTCGCTTTCACGATCTATGTCGTTCAGGTACAGTTATGAACACATCAAAAGAACGTTTCCAGAAGCGCTCAGCGTCTATTGCGTCCCCGCTCGAACAAGCGTAACGGCATTAATGTAGAATATCGCTGAATATTTATTGAAATGTTCGATTCGATTATCTTATTTAATGGCCATTAACTAATTTTATATTCGATTTTATAGACCACCGCGGCTCGAAGCACTGAATATACCTTACGTGTATACACAAAGCTACATTGTTTGTGAGTTAGTTTGTTTAGTACAAATATGCAATACGGTGTGTACTACTTTCACTTAGCAATGTAAAGTTGTGTGCACTCGCCAGCCCAAGTATTATCGTTGCAAGTCGCACAATATCTCCGTTAGGTCGCAGACCCCAAGTCTAAATGAGCGTCAATTTGTTGGTGGATACGTACCATTAATCTTGTTGATAGTTACTGTACATCGGAGACCGTGTGTTCACCATAATGTTAAAAAAACAGTGTTGATAGTGTATTTAATATGTCTCCTTTTGTTCCTCAATTGTCAAGGGAGTTCGTTGAACTCTATAATTAATAGTTATTTGTTTGTAGGGTCCTCTTTAAAAATTTTTCGTCTGCTTATCAAGCTTTATTACACATTAATTTATTGTAATGTACGCACGCATGTCTCCCCTCGTTCGGTCCCCACAATGAATGTCATATTCGTAATAACATTATGTATTATTCGTGTGCCATTGTAATGCTTTGCTACGACCGAGAGGATGTATATGTGACGTTTGAGTAATATTTCTTTCCGATCGTATATGAATGAGCAACGACTAGTCCCAAATCAATCTGAACAAACTACTGGATATACGCTTCCAAACGTAGTTATGTCAGGAACGGGTTTAAGCAGGTACCCTACCAGCAAGATGGTTAAAGGCAAGAACAGAAGCAAGAAGTCCGATGAAGACGTGACGAAACCAGTAGTCTGCTCGAAGATGCTCTTTGGCATAGTGTCCACTTCCACGCCAAATAGCCACTTTAAGCAGTCTTTTTGGTATACTCCAAGCCTTGCATTCCACAAAATGCAGTATTGATTAATAGCTTTAAATGTGTAAGTGATACAGATAAAAGGCCTGTTGACCTAATGTGCTGCTTAAAGTACATTCTTGTTAAACGTTTATTTTAAATTCTTCTACATCCTGCCTACCAACCTATATCCAACAGCGTATGAACAATTATATATGAATAAGCTGCCTACAACCATCACACTTAGTAACACATTGAAACATCTGCGACGCACAACAGTATGGTCGAACACTCATTAGACGCACAAATAATGAACTGTGCACGTCGTAATAATGTTTGAAAGGCGTCTGTCTATGTGTCACCCGTTCGTCCTGCACGCATGTGCATTCATAAGCTATGTGAAGAATGTGGATTATAGTGTTAGACAGCACCTCACATCCCTAATGCGAATGTATGCCGTACTACATTGGCTGCGTGTATTGAATAACACTTGATGTATTCATCGCCATCATTGCTTATATTTTAAAACATGTGATTATTAAATCCACATGTTAAACATGGACCATATTACAAGGATTGTTTTCAATTAACACCTGCTGCATGATCATGCATAGAACAATACGTTCGTTAAACTACACATTTTTTATAAAAAAGTCTCAATATAACATGCAACGATTGACCCAAGCTATGTACAGAAATAATGATGGCCATTCTATAAGCACTCGACAGTTGGAGCACTGCTCACGCCTGTCGTACAGTATCACGTTAACCAGGATACGTTTTGTGCAGTATTAACTATAACTGTGCTGCCAGATTGCAACTATTCTGGACGGGATGGAGACAATTCAGGACGGCGATACTCGTTCGCTGTTCTCGGGAGTAGGCGAACTCGTATGCTAGCAAGTACCGTAGTGTACTTCAGAAGTAGTCGCTGTTATTAGCGAATGCCAGCGACTACGCCTGCCTTTAAGCAGGAGTCTAATTAAACTTCTGTGAATCAATATATTATAGGAGAATTAGAAAAGTGTAGACATTGGGCGACATTGATCTCTTGGCTTATTGCACGATGTATCGCATTCAGTTTTGATTTTGGCTAGAATAGATGCATTAAATTGAGATGCCTTAAGTCAAATTTAATAAAAATGGGGAAACAAGAAACAGAAAGTAGAAATCTTTGGACAAAAAATCATAAGATGACTTGTATTTAAGTATTATAAAGGGCTATTATTAGACATGAACACCAGTTATTTCTAATTGATTCTCAGTTTGGTATTATAAAATGTTTCTTTCATCTAAGACTGTTTTTAAAGATTGTGTTATATAGCACGTTTTATAAAGAATAGATATATTGTTTTGTTCATCAATATTATGCAGTGCTGCGTTTATCAAGCCATTACACTAAGGGGACAGATGCGGATTAAGATTTGTAAACGTATAAGTCACGCTTTCTCACGCTAATATGTCGGATTTGTCAACATGTAACCGAATTGAGCAGCAAATTAATGTCTTAAAAAGTGGAAGTTTCTGGAAAATACTGGATGATGTTGATATATTTGTCGTGTTCTTATCCATTTCAATGAATATGTAATATACATGTATACATACACGCGGTTATTGATTTATTATTGAAATATATACATATATAACGTTTACGCGAGAGAAATGACTGATGGAAACGTGCGGTTAATTAGAAACTACGGTCTGTACGTGGGGCACAGTATACTTGGACTTTATTGAAGAAACTTTAGAGGCACACAACACTTTGTGGTTCTTAAGGCTTTCTTAGAAAAGTGGTCTGTGTGAAATAAACGTTTGCGTAAAGGCACGTCCATGCGACATACTTTCCTATTGACGGACGCATTAGTTCTACGCGAAGAAAGTCAACTTGCCGCGAGAGCAGTTAAATAGAAACCTATCTCTATTCTGTGATTGGTGTTATAGTGATTTCGTGTTATCATCGTTCTATTTTTGAATCGTGCTCGATGATTTTACACACCGTACAACGGTTTTATTGCCGCTTGAATGCCATTATATATCTTTTGGTAAAATGATTTTTACGGCCCACTGACTTACGGCAAAGAAACAAAATATTTGTATAGGTACGTTGCATAATACGTGTATAATATGCGCATGTCGTCAGAAATATCTTTTGAGTTATTGAATGGAACACGTTTAACTTTTTTTAAATATTTGTTTATATATTTCGTAGATTTTCATGATGTTTGCTTGTATGCTCATATATAATTGAATATATAATTTAGTATATATAATTTTAATTTGACACGTTATATTATTCTCCAATGCGAAGTAACTTATTAATTGCGATCGATCGAACGTAAATTTTCAAATCTTTCCAATTGGCGCAGTCGCCATTAGGTATATTTTAGTTTCGGAGTGCTAAATTAGTGTTTATAAAGAGATCGCGTGGCAGGGCCCACCGGGAAAAGTGAATTGGGGTGGGTAGGCTGATTAACTAGTCACTTAGTATTACCTTGTCACGCGACACCTCGCCCGCGCGCCCGGCCTGACTCTACGGCTATAATTAATTAACGGAAATTGATTATGGCAACACTCGTTCCAAGTGTCAAACCTCACGCTTATGGCAACAGTGTAATTCAACTAATGTAACTGTAATTTTAACTTATTACTATTTACCGAGCCCCTCTTTCACCGAGCTTTGATGAGTATACGTTTTTGCGTTGTAATTTAATTACGTAATTACTATATCGTACGTTTTAGAAAGAAATTTATAAGTCAAAAGAATGCTTAATTTATTTTACATTAGGTATATGTATATAGATAATGAAACGGCGGTGTATTCGATCGAAACACTAATTAGTGAACACTGTCTCGTTCGTATTTTTGACATTCCTTCCACTGATACGGACGAAATTTCGACTAGTGATGGGCGATAGCTGGCGGGCGGCACATGATAATTACATTACCAAACAGTACGGTACGCGTAAGCGTATACTACGCATTGCAACAACTCTCGTAACGTATCGAATGTAACCAATTTCGCTAACCCGTTGGAGGCCAGCGATGCATTTATTATTATTCTATTATATATTGTGGTTTGGTGCTGACGTATTTGGCGGTGGAATGCGGGCCGGTGCACGGCGACCTTAGAAGTTGACCACTGCGGCGGAAGTGCGTGCCGCCTTGCTTAACCGTCTAGCAAAGCCGCTGATTCGTATTCGACGCAGGCGACCCCCTGTACCATCACGCGTGCCCCGTTACCGCTCCGTTGCATTGCAGATATCGCAATGCGATCACGGTACGGCCGCTCCGTATTCTATTGCGTCCTAATTATATTATAATCGTTGTCACGATACACTTGTTTCGTCTCATTGTCATTATCGAGCGTCCGTATCCGCATTTCAGTTTTGGGTGTGTCCTTGTCGAAGCGCATAACGGTAGCGCTAGGGTCACAATATTCCATACGTACTATTATACGAGTAACAATAACTGCACCAATGACTTGACTAGCTACAATCAGTTCAACTCAGCGGCATGTTTCGATGTAAACAAGCGAACGAACAATTATTCGAGAATCCAACGATATACTTTAAAAATAGTGTCCTTAGTCTCCTTACACGACCCCATTGTCATCGCAGATTGTTCAACGTCTGCTTTAAATGTTAATGGATTCCGGTATGTCGTTCAATTTATTGCCAAGATTAAAACTGACCCTCCTGCATCGGAATGTGGCCGCGCGGAGGACGATAGCTATACCGATTTTACTGCTGCTGCACTGTCAACTGATTACTTCCAATAGAGGATTCAACTATATATAGTTAGTGACCAGTAGCTCCCAACAACCTTAATTAGCCTAGTTCTATACGTCCCGGTCAAACATTACATTCTGTGTAAACTGTTTTTTTTTTAATTTGTTATCTCAAGGAGTATGTATACACTATTAAAAAGCTCTCACTTGGATTAGTCGCGTTTTAATAACATCCTTTGGGCATAAACTTTTATAATAAAACTTATATGAGCCAAGCTTCATAATTAAGAAGTAATTAGATTTAAACTATATCTTGACTTTCTTCGAAGCTGTTTCATTAAGTTTTAATACAAGTCTTAAGTTTATTATTAATTTCTAACTTAAGATTTCATACCATTATGTTATTATAAAATGTATTTATGATCGTTTTTATTGAATAGAAGATGTTTTTAATTACGTCTAACGAATGTGTACTCTAAGGACAATTTTAATATTTGTAAATATGTATATGGCCAAAAATTAGGTCCACATCGTCACCTGTAGCCGATCTATTATGAGAAACGTTACCAATTCCAGCTAAATGTTCACCTTAAAAGCTTGAATGGTCTATACCAACGTTGCCGATATTAGTTGACTGCCTCGTTGGTCCAGTGGTTACAAGCGCGACATCCGATCGGGTACTATTGGATTTTTCTAATTTAGAATTTCTAGTAGTGGCGCGAAGTCTTGATCTCTGTGCCCGGTATATGGCGTTAGGCTCCATGGGACACGTAGCTGGCGATACGTGAGAGTTTACTACTCTCCACTGCCTACCCTACTACTACATTAGTTGAAGATCACTTATATAACAATATAAGCAAAATAAAAAGAGCATGAGTACTAAACTTGTCAAGTATAATAATAATTGGTGACGCATTCAAAATATTTGATAATATGATCAAATAGCAAATGTAGATTAAAGTTCTATACGAATTAGACATACTCGAGCACATGATATCAGCCGATCTTCAAACTCGTCTGCTATTTCAATATAAAAAGAATTGAATGTAAGTTACAAACGAGTACGCCTTAGCGAGAAACCCAAGCGAGTTGGCCACTGAGCTATGAAGTCATGCGGCCACGGTATGTGTTGCACTTTCTCGGCCGCGCCGATACCGCGTTCGGCTGTTGTTTTTATGGAAAATATAATACACCAGTTAAAAAATGCAGCGTATTATCTCTCGGTTAGTGGCTCTCTCTTTTAAACAAACAAATACGCGTGGAGAACATAGCTTGAACCCCTACGTTGTAGCTAATGAGCTATTTTGAAATCTGTAGCGTCTCATAGGTGCAGTTTAATTTTCCTTTGTCGCAAAAATCATCCAATAACTATTGGAATGTAATTAATGCTTTATTAAATTAAAAAAAACGACTTCATTACTACTGAGATATTCGTTGCTACATTGTTGTTACAGTAGTAAGTAAAGTATAAAGTCACTCAAAAGTTCACGTTACTTTATCGTTCATGTTACTTTCACATTCATATGGGACGAAAAATGTGATCTTGTCACATTTTATAATTCGCTGAAGCTAATCACTGTATAGACAACGCCGCTGCATATATTTGTCTCCAAACGTATATATGCATTGTTAAATTGTTAGGAGAAATACGCATTAGAGCAACACTCGAGACGCCGCAATTAGGTACTATAAAAATATTATGCTTCAACTTTTATTTTACTTTGGTGACATCATACTAATATTATAAATGCGAATGTAAGTCTGTTTGCTACGGTTTCACGCGAAAACGACTCAACCGATCATCGTGACATTTTGTACACATGTTCTTGGAGGTATTAGAAGTAACATAGGATACTTTTTATTAAAAAAAAATATTTTTTATGTAAGCTAAAAAAATTGTTTGTCAAAAAAATCTCAAAATCTAGCTACTTCAACGTCATCTAGCATTTCGGTAATGAAGTTCCAACCCTTAGTACCGTAAAAAAACGTAAAAAGTCCTTGATTGAATATGTCTATCTCCTATAAATAACCCACAGTAACCATTTTTATCTTTCACATGTTACAAAAAAATAATGGGTTATTTACGAAGCTATTTTAAACAATACGGTATTATTTTCCAAGCAATGAAATACTTTAGTTACGTTATGTATGTAATGTCGATTAAAACGGCCCTTTACAGAATTACATTAAAATGAAAATTTTGACAGATAGCAGAGATTTAAAATGCGAGGGCAAAGAAACAGCTTTTAGGCGGTACGAAGTTCGCCGGGTCAGCTAGTATGTATATACGGCGGCAGCAACGATTATATAGAAATACCTAGGTACTCACACAACGATTTAATTCCAAATTATACGTGAACAGTACTACGACGACCAGACAACCAAGAGACATACTTAACAAGTGTTGGCCTAAAAGCTTATTTACTGCTCATTAACCATCGTGAAACGGATAAATAGTTCATTGTTTACTATTTCTTTGTTCGTACGAAATGCATTTTGTTTCTCGAACAATTCTCACAATATTTAGTCGTTTCTCTGTTAATCTTAATAGTATTATTAATTTTATTACGCTCACCAGCCCATGGCTAGTAGGCGTAATACTGTATTAAGGGAGTAATAAGAAACTACCTGCAACTTTTGGTTCAGTTAGTTAGTTCAGTTAAGAATTTATTAGTTCATTTTTTATATTGCATGATTCGTTTAAAATTATATGAGAAGAGATGTAAGATAAAAAAAATACTTAGCGGTTCATATAATCGACTTGTGCATTTATACGAAGCGTGTGTCGACGGAAAAAACAAAAGTGACGTCAAATATTAGGAGTGGCTGTGATGCTTTTCACACTGTTTACACAGCCATCGAGTCCGGAAGCCCCGCTTAAACAACAAAAATAGAAAATGAATTCTACCGACATCATGGAAGCAGTTTTTTGTCGAATATGTAGGTAATTTTAATATATTTATGTCTGGTAACAATATGGGACAAGGATCTTTTGTATGATTGTTATTGGAAACAGTAAGGATCAACGTTATCGTTCGTTGCCTAACCTTACGAATAACCAGTCTTCTATATTACTAGTGTACGCAGTGAAAGTCGTTAGTAATTTGTAAATTTTAGGAGTACATACATATTTTCACGCTAAGTTCCTCAGTGCAGGCAGAGAGCACGGAGTGCAAAAGATCCTTGCAGGCTAATTTTGAGAGCGACTGTTCGTTTTAGTATATTGCTTTATCTTTTCCCTTTTGAAATTAAAAAATACGTTTATCCGACATAGCTCGTACGCTCGGCCGTCGCCCCTTCGTTAACAAGATTTTACTGCAAGTCGGGTACCGGCGGAGGCAATAGCCGACGCTAAATCAATTTAATCTACCGCGGGGGATACGATGTCCGGTGTCGTCGACAAGAAATCTGATAGCATGGAACCCTTCGTATGAAACACGCCGACGATCTATCAATAAAACACAGAAATAAAACGATTATTTCGTCTCCGCTGGATACCATATTAGCTGGACACTTGAAAATAATGAAACAAGAACACAAGGAGGGCAATTAGACAGAACTTTATTGCCGAAGCTAAAAATTGAAGGACGAGGTCGTGCACTAATGTGTGATCCTTGTATTAGCGTTTAAATGCTCCAGAGCATTTTATTATTTTGCGTATTGAAAACAGATATCGGTTATAAAAATTACGATATGACGTGATAGAGTCCATCTGTTTAAAATGTTACGATTTGTGCTGTTTTCACAGTAGTACTGTGTGTACTTTTTTATAAAACAAAGCCTTCACTTCTTGATTCTTACCATTAATTTCTAAATAGAGGACAAAGGAATAAACGATAATTTTAGATAGTTCATTTTTGTGTTCGACAAGGTCCCTTTAGGATACGAGTCTCAATAATAATTTTTAATTCTGACTACCGACGTGTTTTTATCTCCTGAATGGCTTCTCTCCTGAATAGCGCCTGGGCTGATCCTTGTTCCATATTCACCGCGAGTAACCCGCTCTGTCTGATATCGAAGCTCGCGGGATCATAGTGATTCATCTCGTGTTTTATGGCCACGTTAATTATTTCACAGTGTGCGCTCATTAGCTTTGTTAATCTTTGAATTATGAACAATGGCGCTTTTACTGCGTGGGCGCAGATTTACAAAGCAATCATTGTGAGCGCGCGCCGTTATCGGCCGCTGGACTCTTTAGCATATTTATATGCAATATCTATTATTTGCACTAATATAAATGTACACATGTATACCTTATATTCTAATGATTCATGGCTTTACTTACGGTTAAGGAGTGTTTCAATATTGCATATGTTTATTGTATGAGAAATTGTTCAGTGTTATGAATATTTTAAGTCAATTTCATTCAGTCTTGTCAATATAGTAATGTAGTGATATACTTAAATAGCATTGGAAAAAGATCATTATTTGTTATGCTCCCTTCCACAATTTTTTAAACGTTGATATCACGATAGCAGATACCAGATGGCAATATCACTTTAGCTTGCGTCTTATACATCGTTATAGAATATTTCATACTATGTTTTATAATATTGATTAGGATCTGTACTTACAGATACATTTAAAAATTGTATAGTGTAAATCGATTTTTAATGAACTTTGATCTAGTTACTTAAAGTAGTCTAAATGTAGATTAGGTAATGAATGTGGTAACCAACCATTTCTTTGAAACACTGAACCAATTCGAAAGCTCTCGAAATTTGTTGCAAGTACGAGTGCTCACTGCGAAGGGTGCGTGGGTGTTTCAAAGGGAAATATTAAATGTATACCTAGGAGGGGTTCCTTTTTTTTAGGCTTCCGAACCAAAGGTCAGCTGAGTAACAAGTGACTCAGGAACGGCCACGTGTCTTACGTTGCCACTTGTTCTTCGCAATTGAAGTTCACGTTATTTTGTCACGTTTATAAAGGGCTTCGTTGAAAACAAAAAGTTTCCTTTGTATCGACAATTATTTTAAAATTTCGTAATGAAAATTAATTTGTAACCATACAACATCGCGTTGTATTTCCTCGAAAGGGTAAGTAATTCGATTTATATAACATTTTCCTGGAAGATTTGTATTTCGTACACGCGTACGGCGTGCACGGTGTGTGTTTGTATGTAGGCTGACACTAAATGTGCCGTTTTCAAAATATGAACGTGGTCAACTGAATCTATTATCTTTGCGTCATATTTCCTTTCTTTACGTTTGGGATGACAGATGTGCAGTGAGTAATCATTAAACATGATGTGAGTGTAATAATTGAATATCCAGGCGTAAAACCGCGTCGAAGAGATTGATGCAATGAATGGACGTTGTTGCAAGTTGTAAGGTGCGTGAATTATGTATTTAGACAGTGATTGCTTGTTTAGGATATGGCGTTATATCGAAGCGACGGTAAACGCAATTGAAGGTAAACGGGTTAGGAAATACTTGGATTGGAC
This sequence comes from Elbella merops, assembly GCA_018244855.1. Lineage (NCBI taxonomy): Eukaryota > Metazoa > Arthropoda > Insecta > Lepidoptera > Hesperiidae > Elbella > Elbella merops. The sequence continues at coordinate 15,084 of DWMG01000872.1, forward strand.
TGGACGCAAGGTTATTAAACTCTTGTTTTCTGTCGCTGGCCTGCGCTGGCTCCTGGTGTTCTGTGATGTAATCCTGCATGTAATCTGCATGCATGTGTTCTGCATGTAATCCTTTTAGGTGGTAGTAGTAGACTGTTCCTAGAAAATTTGAAACTCCGCATTGTAACCATTTTTAAAACTGTTATTTAGAATACATGCACGTTCTATCAAATTGTATAAACAAAATAACATGAATAATAAATTACAGTTATTATGTTTGTCATCTTTCCAGGCGCATAATGTGTTTCACAGTGTTCCGAATGCGAGCTAACCGCACTCTAGCGTCGCAACTCTTATAGCGCGCCTGAAGCTGAAACAATTTCTGTACTTATATTTTTAAAATGTCGTCAAGACTTCGATGGAATTCATTTTCCAGTTGGTTCAAATTCACCACAAACAGTGCTAAGTACGGATGCGTTGAGACCGTTCCAATAAACTCGAACTCGGTGCCCTTGCTGTAGGTTATAAAATAATAATAATAAGCTGACTATATAAGAAAAATATATTATGTCTATATTGCGTTGTAAATATGGTAATCTTAAAACTGTTATTAAAGATTATTAAAAAAAAATCAAACAACAGGCAGTCTACAATCGCATAGCCTAACTTAAGATGGCAATGAAATATATAATCCCAATTTATAAACTTTGCGGGTTGTATTGGTTCACACTGTCGTAGTCTATGAAACGTACAGCCGACGTGTGCAGCGTTTCATTGAAAGTCGATGTTTAAGTAACGGTTGTATTGTGCGATGTTGCTGTTTACACTTTACATTAACCTACGGTACAATTAACTTCGATTCGGTTCATGTTATATCTTTCAACTCACATGCTATCCAGTGTAATTAGTGGCGGCACGTTAACGGGCGGACACAATAAGTTCTATATACCGCGAGTTCTCGACACTCGCGTGAATAAGCGTGAATTTTGAATTATGCCTATTTATCACAATACATTCACGAGACTTCTTTCCTACTTTCGTTGGCCACGTTAGTTCTACCACGGCAGTTCATACGTATCTAAGGGGTGAATTGAGTTTCAGAATGCATGCTTTTAGTAATGTTTCTGTACATTTTATCAAAAAAAATCATGTTTTTAAGTAATAAATTTAAATAAGAACATAATACGTTAAAAACATTAAACTTAACACGTAACTTCATAAGTTTTGTAACAATGACCGTTTAGAATTACATCAGACTTGGTGCTTAACGGATATTTCTTCTATATTTCGTACGTCTCAGAGTAATCAGTAATATGTAAAAAAATATTATCTTTGAATATTTCATATTCTTGGAGTAATTACAACTTACAACATCTGTATAGCGCATAGACAGCGTGGTCGGCCCCGTCGAACGGTTACTTGTTTGTAAACCGTTTGATAAAGTATATTTGCATACGTCTCGGCCGCATCCGCTCGTGATTATCGCCGGCATCAATTGGATAATCGGGCCGTCAAAATTTAATAACATACGAAAAATATGCATTCTTATGGGGGAGCCGGGAGAGCTTCCAATATGTACTTGAAAATCAATTTACCAGACAAAGAATGATATTGAACGCCGCTTGTAAGGCTTTATTCCACTTTTATATGCAATATGGAACAGCTCTACGGTTTACGACTTGTTCGTTGATTTTATAATCACTTTTAGATATCGATGAATCAACACTGCGATTGTAACATTGATTCAAATTTCAGTGGCGGTAATTTACGAGCAATAAAACCGTGCCATTTATATGATTCGTTTTAACTGCACAGATTGTGAAATCAAACGGCACATGCGCACGGAGCATCGAATCTCGTCGCACGGTGAAAGTGCGTCAAATGCATGTGTCGAGTGTCGTTACATATTCCGCAAAACTGCATAATTTACATTCGCGACGAAAGCAATGAGCCGTGAAGTCTTTATGACTTCGCCGCATTCGGTACGCTTTTGTACTTTTATCGCAATATGATATGTTTGCGACGAACAACTTTTTATTGATCACTGGAGGTCGCCCGCGGCTTCGTCCGCGTGGAAACCCTACCATAACGTAACAATATTATC
>DWMG01000873.1:0-17159 GCA_018244855.1 Elbella merops
GTGTAGTACAACCCCACGTTTCACCAGTTATGTTTACGTTCCACAATGAAATAGGTGTTGAGCCTCCGAGACGACGAGAGACTCCGAGTCACTTAAATTAGATTAAGCAGTCTATATACATTGAAAAAAAATCATTTATCATACAATTTAATAAGAAGTAAACGACAAGTAAGTTCTATTAAGATTTTCTATATGATTCTCTTGCCTTTCCGATGTGAATGTGGCTCATCCGGGAAGTTCAACGATAGTGACAGCGATTGTGTAGTATAATATTACATAGTTAGTAGTATGTATTGGTTAAGCAAAGTCAGTAGTTAATTTTATTTATTAATTTGCATAATTTATGTTACGTTTTACATAATTTAAGATTGACCGTTGAATTATTTATCTTTTTATCGGGTCATTGTGATTATTAGCAGACATATTTAAATTAACCAATCGGTTGGGTATTAACATCGATGCCGGTTAGAAATTAAAGTTAATTAAAATCATGCTAGTTAAACTCATGTTAGTTAAAATCAATTAAAATCATGAATTTAGAGAAATACCACATACGTATATGAATACAGGATCGCCCAAAATTCATTATAGTATGTTAACGAATATACCCCTTATAAATTTATTCTGTATGGTATTATTTAAGAAGACTATATATACGTACTTGATGTTAATAGACAAAGAATGTTTTGATTCATAATACATATAATATATTGGAACGATTTAGGCTTCATCAATCCTTTAAGTATACTTTAATTGCGCCAAATATCGTACTTATCTGTGCGTGCAATATTTTTTTTTATAAAAGGGGTAGCGGGATTTCTTTTCACGTACGTATTACGTAGTTTCTACTTTCTAGGTATGGATGTTTGTTCAGTTACTTAATATGAGATTTTATGTGTTCAAAGCGTTAGATTGAAATATTCGTACCTCACTTTATACCCTAACGTATTGATATGTTATACAACCACACCAGGTCCCATACGATGTAGACAAAGAGCACAAACTGTCAAATACCTCCACCCCAACAGAATAGACGCGCTTTTTATATGTACGTACGAGTATATTCATTATTCATTATTCTTTTCAAACACGCGCACCGAGTTCTGAGACTTCGGGCTCATAGATATACCTACTATTACTACTTATATTTAAATCCTGATACATATTGATGTTTAAATATACACCGTTTAATATGAATTTATATTCATTTTCGAACCTATATATGGTTCTTCTTCATGAGCTTCCGTCGATTGCAGTGGGGTCGCCGCGGAGACTGCATATACATATCATATACAGATATACGTATCATATAAATAGTATCAAATGCGCTCTCAATTAGACCAAAGCATTGAACCGTCTATAATTCTGTTGCAAACAATGGTTCAGCATCAACCATTAGTTCATTAAAGTTTCAAATCTCTCTTCCTCATTATCCTTCCTCACTTTGCCTAGACATAAAAAGTACTACGAACGTTGTAGTTCTGAACTTTTAGAAAATATACATAACGTTATCGTGACTAGCGAGTGATACTAATTTTACATGATTAATTATAACATGCTATACGATACACTTAATATTTTGTTTACTCAGAACAAATATACGTAGCTGTGAATGATGGATTCATTGAAACTTGCATGTAGATGTTTATATTAGGATGTTCACTGATGGATATAGGCCACTCCTAATCGGCGTCTTTTCTTCCCGTTCTGGGCCTTCCGAATTCAGCAGCATCTCGCTGTCTTCTTCATGTGGCAGGAGAGCGACCTACCCTCCTTTTACCGAAACGTGGGCGCTACTTGATGATATCCACAGATAACATAAAATTTTACTTTGCATTAATTACAAAGTATAGATACACGGGTTAGTCAAAATGTCAGATATTGTGATGAAGCAACCTTTATAACATAAAACCCGCACCCCCTAAGGGGACCTCTGCCCTGCAGCCGCTATAAATAGACAATTACGACTTCCCTTAGCGTAGACACAACGAAATATCGTTTTTTTTATTTTAAACATCAATCTAATATCAAACTACATAATATGCATGTTCATACATTGTTTTTACCTCATAATAGAATTTATTATTGTAGAAATATTGTCTGGATTCAAATTTTTTTTTTATAAATTCGTTAACTCTATATTTTGGTAATCACAAAATAATTTATGCACTATTGAACGTCCTTTTATCAAAATGGGAACCTCCGATTATTGAAATTTAATTACAAATTACAAAACGGCAAGCTATCTCGCCTCCACAAAAATTATTATAGTTATCAGTCTTGCAACGTTAATTATATGTGATGATACAAATTTATTCAAATGTATGATAACATACGTAGATTTACACAAATTACATAGATCCAAATTATCACTTTTATCATCTTCATGTATGTTACACTCACCAGAAAACTGAGGAAAAGAATCCTCAGGTAAAAACTCCGAGTACTTTTTATCTAAACCATATAAATTTTTTTTGATCCCCAACCCGCACTCCCTGCGCGAGGATTATCGACACCTCAGGGATGACCTATATCCAGCAGTGGGTTGAGACAAGTTGATTATGACATTTTTATTACATGTATTATTAAATAATATTAAAAATATTCATTTGAAACATTATGTAATTAACTTTGATATATTTATTTAATCCACCAACGCTCAAGTAGTCGGAGTCACAAGCTTATTAATCATGCAGTTACGGTTCTCATATCCGTTGGTAATTTCTAACGCCGGTACAAATGTCGTGATTCAGTCGACGCTGGCTGCGTTAATCGTAACTTCCCAGTCATTTTAACGTTCAATTACCTACAACGGAGCCGATGTTTAATAAGTTTATAAATATATCGTAAATTTGTAAAAGAATATTAAAAAATAAATATATTGCACTATAAAATTGATTGTTTTTGATCAATTGGGTTTCAACATATCTCTTGCAAAATAAAGATAGGTACTTAATATTTTTCACGATTACGTACTCGATTAATGAAAACATTATTTACATAATGAAATTATTTACGTCGTCGGCTTGTCGCACCCAGCACCTGCCTGCTGCCATAGTTTCCTACTTGCCTGTTATTTTACTTCTAATTAGCATATTTTAATCAGTGTTAACAATATTTTTTCTCTTGAATTTTCTAGTAACTTATTTATTAATTATTTGGCATATATTATTAATAAATATATCTGTAATATAAGTAGAGAATAGTTTTTATACATAACTAGAAGTCGAGAATAGGTACTAAAAGTGTTTAACAACCTATCTACTCGTATAGGCAATGGTGATCGGAGGTATAGGCGGTGGTGGTTATCATCTGGTGACATATTTCTTAGTTTGACAGGTAAAATCTATTTAAAAAAAATACCAAAAAAAATTAGGCACATCATATTATAAGCACGACAGAAGTTTCGGATGGATTGATGGAAGTTTCATAACTACACGAGGCGAAGTGGTAGGTAGGTTACTCTGCATATACTATATTTCATCGCTAATACGTTCCTCATGGTTTGACATGGCATTAAAACCTTTTAAAAATATAGCGTTGTTCTAAATTCAAACTCAAATTCTTTATTATAAAGGGGAGGTGCGCAATATTGATGCATACCTGTAGATATAATTCCTTATCTTGCCAATACAAGTTGAAAATCTACAATATAGGTATACAGTGTACAATATAACATATATACAATCGACAATATAATATGTATACAATCTACAATATTGGCATACAATTTACAATATACGAGTAGGTATACAACCTGCAATATTTGAAGTCGGGATAAATGATTGCATCCTATAACTTCTGGCATGGTCTATTGTGTAGTAGACCGTAAATAGTGTACCAGTGTTTGGTTCAGTTTACGATTATTAATATGATATAATTAAATAGGTATTACATGTAAATACGTTTTCTAAATATTTTCTAAGAAATCTTTTTAGGTATATGATATTTGAACGGAAGAATCCTTAGATATTATTAACAGAAAATTGTAATCCGCTTGCAAATTTAATAACAATACTTATATTGTAAGTTTATTCACTAATAACAATATTGTTTATGAGACATATTTATTGAATTAAATTCATATTTTTGCTTTCTTATTATTTTAATTAAACATGTTTGTGGTCAAACATCAAATACATCGTAGAGAGAGTGTATACAAGTACATAATGACGTGTTTTATTGTTATATATGTTCCTCTTGTTTGTGTCTTTATCAGATACTAACAAAACTCATCTCTATTTCCAGGTATACAAAGTTTATCATCGAGTGGCCGCCCTTCGAGTACGCGGTGCTGCTTACCATCATCGCCAACTGCGTGGTGCTGGCGCTGGAGGAGCATTTGCCCAACGGCGATAAGACCATCTTAGCACAGAATCTGGTAAATATTTATCAACAGCATCTGTAAATATATCATTTAAACTGTCAAATTAGCAAAAGAAGCATAACGTAGTTTTTAAACGTGAAATTTATATTTAACTGCACTAAAAACCTCACTATTTATGGTTACATGTTTTTACTGAATTATACGTAACCTTTGTAGTCGTGTCACGAAGGATTCAGCTGCGAAAGTTCTGTCTTAGAAATATTTGTAGTGCCTCATACACATAGGTACATGTTTTTAGAACAGTCAGTGTCGTATCAAATAGATAGTGAATAACATTATCTGTTTAAATATATAGAAGATGTGACATATTAAGAATCACCTATTTTGTAGTAGGAATTATTACATATATCTTGAAGTGTTTATAAACAGTCTCATTATGTAATTACATCTCATGAAGTCAATGCCAAAGTGGATTGAATTGTGTGTCTTATGTGACGAACGATTTTCTATATCGAGTAAAATCTATAATAAATTCTATAATCTATCTATCTATATCTCTAATCTATAAAAATTAATAACATTTTGTATTAAACATTTTTGAAATTATCTAGATTTAAACCTTGACACATAATTAATTACATAATATATTATTGTTTCTTACGAGACTTTACAGAATCTACAGAACATACTAGTAGACATCATATGAAACATATACAGAATCCAGATCAAATTGCATGAAAAGATATTAGGTGAAAGAATTCAAAACAAAATATTTCAATTCACTGTTGAAGATACAACAGATAGTCAGATTTACAAAACGTATGTAGAAAAAAAGATATTGTCTGAAAGCGACAGCGAATCATTAAATAATAAAAAACTCATTTATTGCTTTAACTCATTAATGAAAGTTATTTACAGAAAACATTGTTTTAAAAACAATTGATTAGTTTCATAACATAAATTATATAACTAAATTAACAACAATTGCTTCACGGTAAAATTAGGTGTAGCGGTGGAACTTCCGGACAAGGCGTATATGTACTGCCATTTATTAAGTTGATGCTAGGAAAAATAATTTTAAAACCTTTTTATAAATGTTTCTTTCAAAAATTCCGGTTGGATTTTTCAAATGTAAGCTCCTTACAAGCAACGCTCTCAGAATTTCTCAGCTCCACGTAATTTTCCGTCGCTGTGGATATTTCGGTCCAATCAACAGCGGAGGCTAACACTTTTAAGAGTGTCCGTACGAGAAGACATTTCATAGAAACACGATTCATTCTTTTTAAAGATTCAAGGATATTTGCAATAAAAATGTATGCTAATATTATTGATGTCACGTTTAATCTACAGCACTTACCCAAATAGATTATAAACATTTAAAGTATTTTTTAAAAAAGCTGTGATAGACTTAGTGATTAAGAATTCAGCCTCTCACTCCGAGAGTGCCGGGTTCAAATCCATGGCGCGCAGCTCTTTACAAAAGTGCGTTTTAAGTTTAAATATCACTTGCTAACGGTGAAGGAAAACATCGTGAGGAGAACTGTACACTAAACATTACAAAAAAAAAATCTAAGGTATGTGAAGTCTGCCAACCTGCACTTGGCCAGCGTGACGGACTATGACCTTCACCGTCTCAATATGAGAAGAGACTCATATTCTAACAGGGGAATGATAAATGGGTCGATTATTATTTTTTATTATTTTGAACAATCGCTTGTAATTCAAGTGTACATCATTAAGGAGAACGTTATTACACAAGAAAGACGTTGTTTTAATTCATTTAAATAAACAAGTTTATTTATTAATGTTATTGATAATCGATATAGACCATTAAGCTATTTTTCTTTATTATTTATTACGAGAAATTTATTTCCTTTGTATTTTAATGCTATTTCTATAAGACGTAACGCCCTCCATCTTATGGTTCGTGTTACAAAACGGAAATTTATTTTATTTATATATGTAGAATATTTTTAATGTCGTTTTATTTACGTTTCAATTAAGGGATCAATGTAATTTCAAATTTAATACATGACATATTACTAATAGTACATTTTTCTTTGTTACAGGAAAAGACCGAGGCGTACTTTTTAGGAATATTTTGTGTAGAAGCCTCGTTAAAAATTTTAGCTCTAGGTTTTGTTTTACACAGAGGGTCGTATCTTAGAAACGTCTGGAACATCATGGATTTTTTCGTTGTAGTAACTGGGTGAGTATATTTTCACGTTTTATTATCCAGCAATCAGAAACGTCTCATCTGCTTATTAGACAATACCAATTCTCACTGGCAATAAACTATGAACATTGGACCTTTTAGTCACTGTATAACACAGTGCTTTATTGAGAAAAAGTTCTGTCTTAAAACAGTTTAGGCGATGATTGTTAGGCACCGTTTATAATACTTAAACATTCGATGACTAAAAAATAGGTCGATGACGATATTCGCCGAATACAACGTGGATGTTGACCTGCGGATGCTACGCTCGTTCAGAGTGCTCCGACCGCTCAAGCTCGTCTCGCGGATACCAAGTAATTCACAGTAATTGGCGAAAAGTTCACATAATAACTACCTTATGTTATATTGTATAGAACATTCTCGCTAGCTACCTTATTTTCGATCGAACTTTTTGACGTAGATAATAAATATGGCTAGTTTTGAAAATAGAATTTTTACATCTTTAGAGACAGAACGTAGAGTTACTTGTCGTACTTATGAGAAATCTCGTATTTACATATTAGTGATGCGTGATTTTGAATATTTTGTGATTATTATTATTGTTATTATTATTATTATGGAAAATGTTAAATGTAATTTTGAATTTGGATTATTTACGTGTTGCACAATAGTTTAACACTTGCTATATTGTGTTTTGAGTAGGTGTTTTTATTTTAAATAAAAAGCTAATAAGTATAAATTTAGATAAACTATGATTGTTTAGGTGTGAATAAACTGACGCATAGATCGTAAAGATTAACGAGTGACTAGTTAATTGACAACGATGTAACTAATTAGATATTTAAAAGATATATAATTAGACAGTAGAGTTAAGCTAGTGGATTATTTTGTTGAGATATGGGACTGTGCTTACGAACTTGAAACGAAACGAATAACGGACAGATCGCAATAAACGTTATGTAACTCTCACGTAAAGCATTCTATTGGTGAATTTGCATTCATATAAGCACATTCCTAGTAGTAAGTTTATATTAAGCTAGTTGCTAGTTCAAGCTATAGTATCGAGTGATATGTGTTTGGCAGTATCATCACGCAGCTGCCGGTCGCGCCCGACGTCGACTTCAGGACCTTGCGTGCCATTAGGGTGCTGAGGCCCCTTAAATTAGTATCGGGCGTTCCTAGTGAGTTCTAGAACATTCCTAGATTAGCACCGTAGATTCCATTAGCACTGGCTGTTGTATACATTCCATGTAAGAAAAAAACTTGGGGACATGTGGAAAATTACAGATCTTTGACTTACGAGTATCAAACGTAAAATTAGAGAATTGTTTTCACCGACTTTATTACAAATTAATGATTCATTTATTTTATATTCATTTATCTATGTTTTTAGTCCTTATTTTAAATTGTGACAATATTTTTACACGCGTATTTTTGCAATTCTTTTATTGTATGTATAATATTAGAACATACCTAACATTTTGAATGAATTTGAAACAAATAAAATTTGAATTATATTAATTAAATACTGAAAGATTGGTATTAACAAAATACTGTTAATTAGAGATTATTAATAAAACATGACTATTTGATCCTGACATAATAACATAAATATATAGTTACAAGTCGATATTCATTTAATAATATTTACAGCGATTTCTTTATCATTTTGATTAAATAAGGATTTCATCCGCGTTTTTTTGTCGACTTAATTTTTATTGTGATATAGTTTGTTTCGTAGGATATATATTTGATATAGATTATATCTTGGATAAAACCAATAAACGGAAGATACGTTACATCCCATTCGCCCTTGATCTTCTGGCAACTGATACAGTACAGTTGCTCAGGTTGTCGTAGTATGACATCAGCTATAACATTTTCGGTTGCCCGTATATGCACACGTCATAATAGAAGTTTTGCATACACACTACATGAAAATTTCTATCCACTTTAGCCATCACCTCATCATCATTATTATCATCAGCCTCTAGATGTCCATTGAAGAACGAAAGCATCCCCTATTAGGCACCACCCTACCGGTCCTGGGCCTTCCGAATCCAACAGCTTCCCGCTGTCTTCTTCAGTTCGTCAGATAAATTAAACACAAAAACACTTGTCATCTATTATTAGATATTTAATATATTTTTAATAAATAAAAAAAACACAATCCAATTAATTGCCAATACACGTCACTTGTTTCCGCCGATATAGGTAGTATTATAATAAAAAAGTATCTATTCGAGTGCGTTAAAAACACATTTAAAGGTTTAAAAAATTGTATATATAAACAGCCATTCATTTGTGGGCCTTGTACAGCCTCACGGTATCTTCTTACTTTTGGTTTCACCTAGGTTTGTCTGTTTATTGGTTATATCAATATCAAAGTATTCATTCAGTCACGCTTGGAATTTATGCAACAGTATCCCCCCATTATACCTTCTATATTGTGTTCTTGTGCACGTTAAGTTTGAGTCTTTCATCTTAATGTTTTGTCGATAAATTAATCATAGATTTTACTAACTTTGTATTTATCTTGGATTTTGCATTACTTCTTATAACCCTACCTACATAATCATACAGCAATAAAACTCTACTAACAACGAAGTATTCTTATTTAAAATTGTTTTCATAATGAACTAATTTCGTAACTTAATTAAATTTATAATGAAGTCTATGTAAAGAGACATTCAGCTTGTCGATAAAACTTACAGAAACATTAGTAGTTCAGTACATTTATTTACATTGTAATATTCTGCATTCTAATTTAATTGCGTTTAAAATATTCCTTAAAACGGAATACTTCCTGCAATTATAACCGGATTATAACCGGTCCATTACAATGATATACATAAATGTATATCCGTATGATCGCTTGATATTTTACCGTATCGCAATATATCCATTTATAGTATCGTTCCTATAAGTTTTATTGATGAGCAAATCACTGAGAACATCTATGTCTAAATGCAGTTACATTGTACTGTTTCAATCATATCATTATTCATTAATATCAAAATTCTCACATTGGTCAACACATCTTTCACTGTTAACAGTTGGAACTCATTCTTGTATCATAACGCATTTCGTGTGCAGGTCTGCAAGTTGTCCTGAAGTCCATCATCAAGGCTATGGCCCCGTTGCTACAGATCGGTCTCTTGGTGCTTTTCGCGATCGTCATATTCGCCATTATTGGCCTCGAGTTTTATTCTGGGGCTCTACATAAGACTTGTTATAACTTAGAAGATATTAGTAAGTATCATTTGATTGTTTAAGTTAAATTTATTGCTAATATTTTGCGAAGTTTTGATTTACTTTACATAGAGGAATATAATTAATAATCGTTCAAAAAATTCAAGAGTCGTATAAAATATCAATAAGAATTTTTGCCACCCTAACTCTCTTAGGTTGTCACCCTGACAAAATAACCCGAATCATTAAAAGTGTCGTAATATCGTCGATAATATATGGACAGCACAAAACTGACTGCGTTCCGAGCAAGTTATGCTAAGAAAAAATATTGAACTTTATAGACTTTGTTCTGCAAATGTGCGTATTCACTGCTTGACACAAATAAGTTGATCCAGTTGCAGTAATTGCAGTCAAAGTTGGACCCAAATGCGAACCAAGTTTACATTGTATTAATTTTCTATCAAATCTTAGTTTACCATTTAAGAATTGCACCGCAGATGAACATCTGTTAGTCTTAATCATATTTATGCCCAATATTATACATACACCAAATTTATCGTGAATAATTACATCGGCGTGTTGTTACTTATTACCAGTCATTGAACTAGTGACACAAAAAACTGGTCATTAAACTATGTCGAATTGATCTACATTTGTGTGTAGGATAAAGATTTGTCACTGGATGGTTTCTGCCTTCACTCTAAGAGTCCGAACGTAACGATATAGTAATAATAAACCACACACGCGTTTTTCAGATGAAATAGTGAACGACGGCGACAACCCGACGCCGTGCAACGCGGACAACGACACGCTGGCGCCGTACGGCGCGTACGTGTGCGAGTACGACAAGAGCACGTGTCTGGAGAAGTGGGTGGGGCCGAACAAGGGTATCACGTCATTTGACAACATCGGCTTCGCTATGCTCACCGTCTTCCAGTGCATCACCATGGAGGGCTGGACCACTATCCTCTATTGGGTTCGTTCACATGTGGCATTGTAATTTAATAAAAATGTTATAAAAGATATTTTGCGAATGTTAGAAGCTCTAATAAAATAAACAGATCTAAACTATGCGATAATTTTTTTATATCTAGTTAGAACTTCATAACTTTATTCTTCATATCGTTATCATAGGATAGATCCTGTAGGGATGTATCCTGGATGTATTTTGTTAATCTAATATTCACTTGAAAATTAATATGACACTTAATATATAAAAATAGACTTCAGCCATTAGTTAAATTCTAAAGGGTCTGTTATACTTTTTTTCATGAATTTAATATAATATGTTTCTTTTTTCAGACAAATGACGCGTTAGGTAGTACGTTCAACTGGATTTACTTTGTGCCTCTAATAATATTGGGTTCATTTTTTATGCTCAACTTAGTTCTCGGTGTTCTCAGCGGGTAAGTTATCAATACTCTTTCATGATTTTGTTTTTCTACATATAATTGAATTATATTTTTTGTTATATTTCTTCATTAAATGATGAATGTTTTTTAAATCAGTTTATTATTTATTTTTAACAATAAATTAACAAACGCAGAGAGTTTTCCAACGAAAGAGGTCGTGTCGAGCGAAGGGCTCAATATCAAAAGGAAAGGGCTCGAAAAATGTTTAATGAGGACTTCACTGGCTACATAAACTGGATAACTGAAGCAGGTCTGGCTTAACAGCTGAATTAGACCTGACAAGTGTGTAGTAAAAGCTACGTCAATTATAAACTCTGTCGGTCCTTGTAATGATTTCCATTGCCCATAACTTTGAATGAGTGTACCGTATTTAACCGTATTGTAACCAGAGTTCCATGCTATTAAGCGCTAAAATTTAAAAGACAATGTGTCAAAGCATATCCGTTTAGTAGAATAAGCTATGTAAACAGTATTATAATGTATTTTGCTAACGTTTTCCTAATAGCGATCGATATTTTTGTAGTTTTTTCCTTTACTTGTTTCCATATTTTTTTTAACTAAGTGTGTGATTATTTATTAATAATAAGAAATAATAAAAAATAAAAAAATGTGTGTCTTCTTGACGAGAAATATAAAAAAAAGGCTGACATGATTCTAATTTACATTAACAGTTAATAAATTCTGAGTGTCTCAGAGCAACTCACATATCAATCATGACCTTTAAATTATTATTGTTGTCAGTTTTGAACTAAACACAATATAATAATTTTACTCCTAAATACCATATTGTATTTTAACAAATAGATATTTACGACGCTACTAAAGACGGAATTAGTATTACGAGCTATTTTACTTTTATGGTCAAATCTCCTTACTATTTTTGCTGCTGGATATTTCTTATTGACGCTAAATCTGTAAATAATATTCGTGATCTTACGCTAGTTATACATCATTTAGAATAATAGCTATGAGTTGCTATTTTACAGTGAATTCGCTAAAGAAAGAGAGAAAGTAGAAAATAGACAAGAATTTCTTAAGTTAAGAAGACAGCAACAATTAGAAAAGGAACTCAATGGTTACGTTGAGTGGATTTGTAAAGCAGGTAAGTTTTTTGTAAAGAATAATCATATCTATGTACATATCATCAAAAAGTATACTCAAAATATGCCTAAATTTACAGAGGAAGTCATTTTACATGAAGAAAGAACTACAGAAGAAGAAAAGATGCACATAATTGAGGGTGAGATGAACATAAGTATATAAGCATATTTAAACTCCGTTATAACAAATACTGAGACTGAATCAATAATGATCACACTTCTAAATTTTAGCTCGAAGGAGAGCAGCAGCGAAGAAGAAGTTAAAAAACTTAGGGAAAAGCAAAAGCACTGACACCGAGGAAGAAGAACAGGATGAAGATTGTGGAGATGATGGTCAGTAAGCTTTCATACTTGTACAATTGGATGTTGTATGTGTGTTGTGCAGTGATTCTCATATATAAGTCCAGAATAATAGGTGCTTTATTTATTACATCCTGATTATCTTATTCTCCTTTTTAGGCTCCTTGAGAATAGTTTTAGTTTAAATTTTCTATAGATTTTCTAAATTTCTCAACCATTCTTAATAATTGGCTCCTATAATAATGTTATAATTTACAGTGCTTAGTGTAAACCTTATTACATATCTATAGATGTATTCTTAATGTTATTAAAATATCTAAAAAACCAATACATGTAGTCATAACTCATTTAGTTGATACTATACAATATTTACCCGTTATGAATGTTGCATGATATGAATTACTATATGTATATTTTAAATCTTAATATTATAATCATTTTCATATTCATTCCGTTCTAGTACTGTATTTGTGTGTTGGTTGTTTACAGTTGCAAAGAAAAAACAAGGTATGGGATCAAGCGTGATGCTGGTAGAATATTCCTTTTCATCTTCTACGTAGTCGGAATAGTCTAGTCATAGATTTAGGAATAGATCCCCCTGATTCCTTAAATGACAACCACCATTATTAGACACATTGTTTATTTTGAATTACATAGAAATAACCATTTTAATTTTACCTAAGTCTTGTTTTTCATACCTGCTATCCATATCCTCTAAAGCTTGTATAGAGATAAGTTATGTTATGAGCATAAAGTTACCATAAAACGTAACATGTATTAATAACATAGTAGCCGACCCGAGAGTGGGCTCTCAAAGATTTATGTGGAACCGGTATCGGGTCGCGACCCCGATTTTATTTCAACACCGTCGGGAATTAAGCACCAATTACTGGTCGTGGGAGTTAAAAATAATTGATATTCAGATTTCACTGAACTATTAAAGCTTTGCTGAAATGGTAAAATATGACTCGGTGTAATATATGCTAGACTGTGTTAGTCGAATGTTGTAGTTGCCCTCTAGCTAAAAGTTATGATGTTGTTTGTAACATTATTGATCTTCTTGATAATAAATTTAAATCTTGTGAGTAATTTAATAAGATGTGTGTAATTGTACAGGTTTTCTCAAAAGCAAATCTCGTTCGAGCGGCAAATGCGCCAATTTCTGGCGGGCGGAGAAGAGGTTTCGCTTTTGGATTCGTCACACGGTGAAAACTCAGTGGTTTTACTGGTTCGTCATAGTTCTGGTGCTCTTTAATACAATATGCGTCGCAGTGGAACATTATGACCAACCGCCATGGCTTACGTCGTTTTTATGTAAGTCCATTCATATATAAAATTACAACCAACAACAGGCTCCTTAATACTAGTATTGTGCTTACAATGTATTACTTTATATGTACTTATTATTTAGTTTCGTTTTGTTACAGTTAAATTTTTTTTGGTTTCAGACTACGCCGAATTTGTGTTCTTAGGGTTGTTTATGATGGAGATGTGGGTGAAAATGTATGCATTGGGACCGCGTATATATTTTGAGTCCTCATTCAATCGGTTTGACTGTGTTGTTATATCCGCCTCCATCTTCGAAGTAGTATGGTCAGAAGTTAAGGGTGGCTCTTTTGGTCTTTCAGTTCTGAGAGCTTTGAGATTGTTAAGGATATTTAAGGTAATGTTATACACATCATTCTAATTCAATTGATTCTGTTCATCAGTTCTCTTTAACTCTGTAATAGTTTTTAAGGTTGGTGAAATTGTGGATGAAGTCACTTTTAACATATTACCCTTATATTGCAGGTTACAAAATACTGGGCATCGCTAAGGAATCTTGTGATATCTCTTTTAAATTCAATGAGATCTATTATTTCTTTACTGTTTCTTCTATTCTTGTTCATTCTTATATTCGCGCTACTCGGAATGCAGTTATTCGGAGGACAATTTAACTTCGAAGATGGCACGCCACCAACGAACTTCAACACCTTTCCAATAGCGTTGCTCACTGTCTTCCAGGTAGGTACATTTCATTAGATACATTTTTTCCAAGACGTAAAATTAAATGTATCCTCATCTGAATAATATTATTATTGTTATTTGATTCTCTTTTGAATGCATTATTGTTTTTAGATTTTAACAGGTGAAGATTGGAATGAGGTCATGTATGATGGTATCCAATCGCAAGGTGGAATTAGAAAAGGCATGATCTACTCGTTGTATTTTGTTATTCTTGTACTGTTTGGAAACTACACGCTTCTGAACGTGTTTCTTGCTATCGCCGTCGACAACTTGGCGAATGCTCAGGTTTGTTGTTTGTGATTATTGGAAAGAGTTTACCTTAGTCGATTCAATATCTGAGCTCTATATTGTATCGTTTTCTTTATTTTGTGATGATTATTACTTGTTGTATCTGTCTGCTATAGATTGATCGACTAGGGTAAACTTGAAACCTAAAGATGTTGTCAAAGAACCGATGAGGGTGTTGTTGTGTCTCTGTCAATGTTCCCCTGTAAATTATGCTGCTTTACGTGTAAATGTTGCTGTTATTTAATTACAGGAATTAACAGCCGCTGAAGAAGAACAGGAAGAAGAAGATAAAGAGAAGCAACAACAAGTAAGTTATTTGTTCTATACTGAAAGAAAGTTCGTCTATTATGTAGTGGACGGTTTTAAGACACTAAAAATGTTTACACAATATGCATAAATACATGTGTAGCGGCATCTAGACAGTGAGATAATTAATTATATCAAAATTTCAATTGACACGACCAACTCTGTTTCGGCTGATTAGGAATTGCAGAAAGAGATGGGTGCGTTGCATGCGCTGGACGGGAGTCTACCTCAAATAGACATATGTACTTCACAAGCAAGTAGGAAGGTAAAGGAAGCTCAGTGGTCGTACTATGCTGTGCTTGTCGTGCGCATTGGTTTTTATGGCTTAAAATATTGTTTATACGAACCTAAATCACGACGTTTATCAAGAGATAAATAAATATTAAAGAATAGATTATTTTAGAAGTGGTACAGTATCCAGTTTCTACCGCTCCTATGTTATTTCATGTATTTTATCGTTTCGCGACACTCTTCTTGGTAAGATCATCATTTTTTATCACTTCTCTGTTACTCTTGTTATCATTTTAATTTAATTACAACAGGCAATTCGCTCTGACAATATTTTAAGCAAAAACCTATTAAGGAATAAATGTTGCTTCTGTGGGCCGATTGTTAAAAGGCGTTAATAAATATAAACTCAAAATTTATAATATAGATGCATCTGTGTTTTACTAGAATATTGATCGATGAATTATTTTGTATCACTACAATGTATACCTAAGTGTGTTATGACCAATTGTTTTACTGTTAATTAGGTTTTCGACACAAACAATCTTTGTTTTATAGATTATTTATTATTGCATGTGCAAAGATTACACCAATGAGGTTATAAACTTTAAAAAATCGGCAAATATGTGAATTTTACTCAATTTTACGTTTATTTAATTTATAACCGAAAACCCTATTCTATATGCACACTAACTATTGTGAAATATTTAATGTTAAAATTTATAAAATGCAATTTTATTACGTGAAAATAATACAAAATCATATGCGTTTAAAAATGTGTACCTTAAACACTTTTTTATTATATTATTACAATTTGAACGTTGTAAAACTTACAATTGTACCTACTGATCGCTTTTAGTCATTGTGACAATAATTTTATTTCGGTATCAATCCAAGTTTATAGGCTCATTGTTTCTTAGCGTATTAGCATTTATTTTTTTCAAAAATATTTTTTTGTTTTTGAATTGGTGCTTACTGCGTGAATAAATTGATTTTAAACGATAATGATTATTATTTCAAAACTAGTTTTTATTTATGGTTATAGCTTTTGGACTTCTATGGACTTCTATTGTACGACATATTAAATGTTCAAAAGGTACAATGACGTAGGTTTAAAGGTATAAGGTATAAGTTACTTCGTTTTTCAGAATAAAAAGAAAGAAGAGGCCAAAAAGGAAGAGGAGGAGGAGATACCGGATGGACCAAAACCAATGCTGCCATACTCATCCATGTTTATTTTGTCCCCTACTAATCCGTAAGTAGATTAGAAATTTTAAAATTTATCAGAAAGATAGGTATTTTCAATAGTCATCATTTAATAAATTTATTTTTTTAAATATTCAAAGTTATAAACACAAAAAATTCTAAATTATTGTTAGAAAATTTTAAAAAGTTTTGTTAATTTCAATTATGTATAAATGATCACATAAATTATATTGATACATTTTTATACTTTATTACAGAATAAGGCGAGGCGCACACTGGGTTGTTAACCTAAAATATTTTGATTTTTTTATCATGTTAGTTATATGTATGAGTTCCATAGCCCTAGCAGCAGAAGATCCAGTAGATGAAAATAATTACAGGTAAAATCAAAATCTTATTATTTGGCATTCAATTTGCTTAACGTTTATTTTTTTAATAACAAAAAAATGCTATAACTATGAAAGTTTCTACAGTTTTTATTCACCAAATATTGTACTTGGGATACTACATACTACGAGCATAATATTTTGTACATTTTACTCTTGCAGGAACAAAGTCCTGAATTACTTCGACTACGCGTTCACGGGCGTGTTCACCGTGGAAATGTTGTTGAAAAT
>DWMG01000874.1:0-17156 GCA_018244855.1 Elbella merops
AGAGTTCTGCATTCCTCTGCCTACCTCTTCGGGGTTTACAGGCGTGAAGTTACGTTAGGTTTTTTTTTTACAATAAATCCGTTCATTTCATTCGGAGAGTGGATATATAATGTCAATAGTTTGAAGAAACTGCGAGTTGGAGCGATAGAGTGAAGGAAACCTTGGCCCGAATGGAGCGTCGGCGGTCGCATTAAATTTAATCTCGCCGTTAAGCCGCTAAACATCTAGTTAAATTAATTAATTGAAACGTTCCGCCACCGCAATAGTTTTAGCGAAATGCAGTTTTGTTTTTTTTCGCGAGCCAGGGTTATAAGATGTAGGTCATTAAGTGAGGCAACGGAATGAATTTATTTATAAAAATAATAGCATATTTTTTAAAACGTATATTAATTAATAAAACCGTAGAACGGTAAATATTATTAGTTTAAAAATAAAATAATAATTATAATTATACTGATACTAGATAAATGATTTTTATAATAATAGACATTTACATTCTTTGCCGGAATACCACAAAGATCGCCTGTGAAATCTGGTAATTATGTGAAACAATAAAGTATAGATGAATACTACACAACATCACGCCTGTATTTGCAGAGGTAAGCAGAGAAGTATGGTATTCTCCCACGGTTCGCCAATTATGTTATACCTCCCATCATGTTATAGTCACGGCCTATAGCCTATTGCCATATACCGGGCACACATTCAAAATCAACTGCTAGCTCTTCCTACTACGGTACCTACAGTAGCGCTTACAACGACTCTACCAACGAGGCAGTTATAAAAAGATATTCCTCATAAAACAAAATAATAATATTGCAAAATTTAACAGTAACAGTTGCTTATCGTTTTAAACATTAATAATAAAAATAATAATAACTTTAAACTTTACATCTTCATACACACTTATTTCACGATTAGTGATAACATAAGACGATGAGTGCATCAAGGGTATATTTTTATGTATATGTTACGTACCTATATCTGTACATACAAATATAAAACGGGACAGAGTACACAAAGAGGAGTCAAAATAATTAGGTAACATGATAATATATAGATTGTACCAGTCTCGGAGAAATCAGGCCAGGGAGTAAATCTCGAAACAACAATACTCAACTTTTTTAATAACGCAAAACACTCACAAAAGTGTAAAACAACAGAAGCATCGAAATTCAAAACGAACTAAAAAGGATCCCCGAGGGCGTCGCCCAGTTTGGAGAAAACCGTTAAAGTTCATTAAAAAGCGCGCTTTATCACGGCGAAATATAATTATATCTCTTTGTATATGTAACGAGCGGCCTGTGCTCTTTATTATTCAAAAAGACTCCGAGTGTTAGTAGGGACGTGGCAGTCGAGATTAACTCGCGAACCGACGATAAACAATTGAAGTCACTAAAGTAACTGCGTAACTAAGTACCTGTTTTATCTCTTAAAGCTTACGAAAAATTAAAGCACTGGAGCTGGTGCCTGTATAAAATAGATGTATATAATACTGTGTACTGTATAAGGTATTCCATCAAAAACACAGATGTAATAAAAAATAAATAAAAACATGCTTTTATAGCACATCGATCTAAAAAGTGAAAAATGATTATTAATATAGGTAGAACAAAAATAATGAACAAAAAATATTATGTAGTATTATTGTGAAAAAAGCATGGGGCGCCATCTTTTACGTATATACATACATATATCGAGCATCCCACCTGTGTGAAGCCAATATAAAGCGTGTAAAAAAATAAAGTGAAGGAAAGTTACACATATAATGTACAAGTAAAGATACAGCTGAAGTTAATATAAAGCGTGTAAAAACAGAGCCAAGTTCTTATCCAAAAAAGTGAGATGTAAAGTTAGATCAAGTTGTGATACAATTTCATACTAAATTAATTACATAAATATCCACACACCCTTCTTGCCTGTAGTGTACATAGCTGACTACCTGTCTATTATACGTACATGTATGTTGGATTGAAAATTCAATTAATTGCATACATTTTCTTCCTCTCTTTGGCAATAACTTTGGTGTTTCACTTTTTATCGACTGCCCTTATAGAGTTTTAATAATACAGGATGTATACGCCCGAACAATTCTCAACTCCGGTTTCGGTAAGCGCTATGATAAATTAAACCGGATTCATAGTCGATCGAAGAAAAGGCGGACAAAGACCATTGTTT
Organism: Elbella merops; assembly: GCA_018244855.1. Taxonomy (NCBI): domain Eukaryota; kingdom Metazoa; phylum Arthropoda; class Insecta; order Lepidoptera; family Hesperiidae; genus Elbella; species Elbella merops. The sequence continues at coordinate 2,179 of DWMG01000874.1, forward strand.
CCCGCCAGCCGCAGACTTAATCAGAAAAAGGGTGAAACACACAGCTTTTAGGAGAGAAAAAAAATCCATTCGCGCACTTTCATCTATTGTCCTTTGTGATAACCAAAGCGGCACAAAAATTACGATACGGGCACCATTTTATGATGTACTCAGTATCAATCTTATTATACGTCCCGCCCGATCTGCTTACCGTTTTACTACCCATACCGGAGCTTATATCTCTTAAGGTCTTTCTTTTACTTAATCACTCCAACATGATCATCACCAAGTTCAACGTCATGTGCTTTTCAAAAATGATAATTGATACCTTTATTTCTATCATTATCATTAACCCGTGTCTGTCCACAGCTGGACACAGGCCTTTCCAATAACACGCTAAAGAGCTAAATCTTCATACATACATAAATCAATTAATATTAAACTCAATGTGTAACATATGTCACATCAACTCGTACGTATGTATTTCTATTAATTAACTACATGTCACTGATACTGGACACGCGATGCATATAAACAGTACCGCTGTTCGGCCCCGGCATGACAGTTTTATTATATTTATCGCTAAAACAACAGTCACTGTCTGAGCTCATCGTTCAAATACAATAACATAATGTTATATTATAACACGGAAATATACATTTAACGTTAATTATATACCTAGTTGTTACATAATATACATGTACATCAAAAGCGGACGTTGATTATATGACAGCTATTTATTTTACATTAAATATTGTACAGATTTAAGAGTCGACTATAAAACTTAGTTTAGTCTACAAATAGGCCAAAACAAGGTGACCCTGTCAAGATTTGAACCAGGAATCTTGTTGTAATCGCGGCACATTTCCAATAGGTAACTTAAACATAGTGAAAAAAGGATCTCGTTAATAAAAACAGAGATGAAGTTACAGTTAAGCTAATTGACCGCACGTTGAAAAATCGAATATTCGTTAAAATTTGCAGTCGACTCGCACAAAACCCCACTCGTTATGATATTGCTTTTGTGTCGTGAAACTTTTACTCTCATTTATTATTATCGAGTTTATGAGCCACATTTTGGAGTGCACTAACATTAACATACATCATCAAAGTATGCCAGTGTAGTCAGCATACGATTTTATAAGAGCAAGCACGTAATACCTAAGGTACGACCAATAACGTGCATAGTAGCAGCACGCCTCAGAGCGTTGTCGTGCTCAGACCAACCCAAATAAACAATCGCGGTACAGGTTTGCGGATCTAGCCGGGACACGTTCGCCGTTGTCGGGCCACATTACAAGTTGAACAACAGCGACCAGTCTTCCGATTGAATGCACCAATGAACATCCTTTACACCCACACTACGTACGAAAACTGACAGCAATAACACACCATAAACCGAAGCCCAACGTTCCGATTTGTAACGCACCTGCCGTTGAAAATTCAATCCTATAACAAACCCGCTAAGGACATATATTGAACAGAGGTGCCGAACGCATATTCAGCAGCAAAATTATGCACCAATGAACCGAGACCCGACAACGCTGTAAGTTGAAACACGGCTAGACGCACGCGTTTTCGCTTGACCGCTTTTATTAGACATTCTTTACGGTTCGCATGTACTATTTGAATACTATCAAAAAAAGGTCATAGTGACAGATTCTTTTTTAATAGGTCAAGGTATGAATGCCAGCCAGTTAGTAATTGCGTATTTAACATCCTCACAACGGTTGAGAGCTTAATTTAATCAAACTGACGACGTTCGTGGCAAGAAAGCGAAACAAACACTGGAAAGTGTTAACCAAAGAAAACACATATTTTCTAATAGTGTTTCTCTCTAAATGAAACCCACCAGAGGTTGGTCTTACCGACGCGCGTTAAAAAAACAAACCTCAATTTCCAACAGAGACTTTGAATAACTTATCCCCACTGCCTAAATTTATATTTTAATTACAGCACTGAGACTACGAAAGGGATTTGTGTGAAAAGAAAAACCATTAAACAAGGCAAAGATGATTGGTAATAGAGTTTATATTATAACATTGGTTTTGTGTATTCCTTCCCAAAGTATACATAATCTTCTATTGTTATTCATAGCTTATTGAAACATACTGTCTTCATTGTAACAACAATCAAGGGATGTACAGAAGCGTTCTCAAGTCTTATGTCATATATTTTATAATTATATTGTCATTTTAATTCTTGGCACAATTTTTTTACACTATTTCTTGGTAATGAATGCAATTGTTAATTGGTGGGAAGATATAACTTTATATACCTCCTTAGTTACGGTACTACATAATATACAATTATTCTTATCATCAGTTATGTAGAGTTTTAAGTGTTTCAGACAAGAATATCACAAAATGATTTTTCTACACCTCATCTGTATATGTCCATAGTATACATCTTATGATTATATTATTTAGAATTAAAACTGCTCAGAGAATAAATGTGAGATCATGAAACAATGTAGTGACAAATTGGGATTTGTAATGATGAATGTGTATATGTGTGTAATATGTATGTATAAAATGACTGAGATTTTCAGTCAAGAATAGTAATAGTTATGAGCTATTTTTGAATGTGTAAAAAATCTTTTTTTTTGCCTTTCATTTTATATTAAGTACATCGAAAAACCTAAACAAAGTATTATAGGCACATAACAAGTTATATCAACAGACTAAACTCCACATAAAGATTGCTTCAGAAAATGAATAGGTACTTAAAAAACCATGTTTTTAATATATTGATGAATACATGTATTTTTTCCAATGCTTAACTGTGACTATGTAAGAAACTCATATATGCATTGAACAACTTGAGCTTGAACTACTTATGTATATTATTTATTTCCAGTTTCATTTCCTCCTATAAAGATTTTTAGGCTCTTTTAGATAATGTTTGCCTATATTGGCAATGTTTCACACATAGCACAGTATAAGTATTAAAACAAAATTATTAGACTACTGCCTACAGAAAATAACAGAGGCAAGTTATTTTAAAAAATATCTATAAAGTTAGTTGTAAAGATCAATTATTAACAACAGTAACAGGATTGCTTCATAAGATGCACTTAAATAGCAAAAAAAAACTAGTTTTTTTTGTCACTGATGTTCTTAGACATCATAACTAGTTCACTGTGGATCACTATAAACAGTATGTTTTACCCTTGTCATTAAAATGCTATGGATAAGCCACTTACTCTCATGAGTGTAAATAAGCACTTCTACAGAAAATTAAACTAACATAAAATGGAAATCACATTGAACAATGTTTCTTTTTCTTTGTTTATTCATAGTGGTAATTTTTTTTTCGATAAATAGCTTGTGTTTAATACACATAGGTACAATGTGTACAGTCATTGTTTGTCAATAAACACTAATGTTATGTGTACAATTAGCGAGAAATATGAAAGTTTACTAAGTAAAAACTTTTATGGTTGGTACCTAATTCTAAAAGCGGGTAAAACATCCACGTAGTCAACGACTCGACCAGTCAATTCACTGCAGTCGACGCCTCAACGAGAGAAAGGAGCGGTTTTAGAAACAAACAAAAAAGTGATATTTTCTTGACGGTACGTCGAGCGACTCTGTGAAATTTATGAACTTACCTTATCTCCTGGGATATTTTTCGCCGACATGGTGGGTCACCTTCCTGTACCGGGAACTGCCGTCTCAGGGACGATATATCCAATTGCTGCGACCGCCCAGCATATGACACTAAACACTACACTTAACAAATCACTCGGCCATTATCACTGATCGAACGGTGCATTAAAGCCACAAACACAACAAGCGACCCATACTTTGGCGCCGGAATCAGCACGATTTCCCATTTAGATGCATCTGTACAGATAATTTTCACAACACAACACACAAACACAACGACTGACAGAAGCAAACTTGATTGAATTGAGCTTGACGGAAAATGGCGAGGGATGGATGTACCTCGTCCCGCTCACCCCGCGCATACCACAGACAGAACCAAACTGGCCCAGACCCACAACGTTGCGTTTATTATGTCCCAGATAGCAGCACTAGAAAATCAACCTCAGTTAAATTGTAATTGTTTTGTCAAGCCTTTAATAGATGGCTCTGATACACATAAATAGATTTTCGACTTGTAAAGAAATTACTAGAAGAAGAAACTTTGATCTATGATTTCGCGATTCCCAGAAACAATAAAAACTACAGTACTAATATGTAACATAAGTAATTGTAATGTTATGTAAACTGTAATAAAATATATAAAATAACCCATATTCCTTTTTTTATTTAAGAAAACGTAGGAGTATATTATACTCCTCAGCCTACTGCTTCGGGAATCACTAGCATAATGTTACTTTTTTGTAATTTAAAATATAGAGAAGTCCTTTAAAATAAAGTCCAAGATTTTATTTTGAATTATAAATAAAAACGTTTTTATCCCTTGACTTTGAGTCACTCTGGGGAGTAAGTTTTAGGGAAGCTTGTATACATCACTGGACATAGACAGGATAATGATGATAATGAAAAACAACCATCTGATCAAATAATATGCAAAATAAGCTGTTCTTAATCAGAAAACGATATAGTTAAGTAATATACATACTTATACATTCATCATTTTTAGATACAGACACAGTAAAAATTCTGCTCATTACATAAATATTTTTCCTAGCCTAGTTTAGTAATTTACATTCTAGGATCTCATTGTGGGTGCATTGGGTTCAAATCTAGAGGCATACTTCTTATGTCAAAAGCTGTGTCTCTGAGACTAAATGTCATTGATGATAATTGTGAAGAAAAGTTTCACGTCAAAATTTGCGCCCCCTAAAGTTTTCTTTAAAGCTCCCAGAAGTATGTGAAGTCTGCCAACTTGCACTTACAATTAGTGTGGCAAACAGCAGTGCAACAATAAATGGATAATAATGAATTGTTTGTAATGAAGTGATATTCATATGGGTGACTTCACTTAGTATATTAAGTAATTAATGTTTATTAGTGATTAGTGTAAGTTTTACAAATTACATGAACTGGATACACATTTATAAATGATAACCTTGACGAAGTAAAAAAAATTGTCTGGGTATCTATTAAAAATTCACGTCATATTTAATAATTATCTTATCTCATCCAATTAATTGCTAAATTATTGTTCGTGTGTATTAACATTATACCAACTATTTCAGTAATAGATATGATAACACGGTAAAGTAAATTCACGTTATAATATGTTCAAATTAAAATCAGACTTAAACAATTATGATAGAACAATGGTGAGATAAACGAGAGTGTGACCTATTGTCAGATATGTAGTTATGCCTTAGACAAAGTTAAGTGAATTGACTGGTAAAGAAATATTATAAGGCATTATTTTACTCAATTTATTTTAATGCACTAAAAACAGTACATATCATTATAAAATAGGAAACATCATCGTTGAATGTGTATGCTTAACTTAGTAGGTAGGTACTGTACAATAATTTGTTGTAGCTTTGAAAATATATTTTTAGAATTATAAAATATTTTTAGAACTGGTTGCGGAAGCTTTTTAAGTATATTCAAGATGAAAGGCAGTTTTCAGCTTAATTAAAAGGACTGTTACATATAACATCTTATTATAAAACATAAATTAAAATCTCTATTTTATAATTATTTCAAGTATATTGATTTTTATAGAAGTTATTTTGTCCGTACACCTGTAGTAGCATTTGCCTATTTTTCGAGATTGAAAATAGTCAATCTGTCAAAAACGGCATTGCGACGCGCAATTGCGTCGCTTTTGACTGTAGATAGTTCAGTTTTAGTTCGGCGTTCGCGGGTCTATTCGATCCACGAAGAGAAGCCCTTTCATTTCGCAAAATGGCGGATGCAGGTGTGGATATAGATCTTTACGCCGATGATATTGAATCAGATTTCAACAGACAGGTATGTTTAAATATTATGTAGCGATATGTTTTAACGTTTATTAACAAATGTTTTCAGGTCGTTAAGTTATTATCGTGTAATTTTTAGTCAAACGTTAAAATAAAATGGCGGCATGCGTCTTTCAGGACGAGTTCGGGGGTGACAATGTTGATTTGTACGACGATGTGATCGCCGCGCCATCTCAGAAGCCCGACGATAGCGACGGGCCTCCGAACCCTGGGGCACCGCAGCATCCTACGGAGGAGACCAACGGCGGTCAACCATTTCACAATAACACGAATCATCATCACGGACGCCGGTTTCAACTTTACGTCGGCAACCTTACCTGGGTTTGTACATGACTTTGTTCTCTAAAACATAATGTAAATATAGGATTTTACGATTACAAGTGTTGATATCTGTTTTGCGCTGTGAAGTTGTATGATGCCGGTACCAATAATGTTCAGGCGTTTATGCCTTAAGTGTCGTCCATATTACATTTGTACATTATTTTAACTTCGAATGTAATCTTCGGTTTGACTTTGAAATAATCATTTAGTGTTATGTTTATACCCAATGTTGCTTGTAACATTTGCAAAATTTACATAATTCCAATGCAAAAGATGTTTATTTTTGTGTAGTTTGATGTGTGGGTTGCATTTCAATGTTTTAATTATAATCAATTTATGTTTTGTAATATTCGTTAAAAGTGTCTATTGTATTATGCTTTCATTCTATACATTAAAAGAAGTTCGATAGAGTTGCCTGAATAATATTGGTACAATATAACTTCACTGCATCAATTTAAAGGTAAAACCATACTGTAATTGATTGGTACTGTTCATAGTACTATTTAAATAAAATGATGTGCACAGCTGGCTGGAACTTGTTAATATCTTTGGAATTCGGAAATATTTGGATCTCACATGTAACAACTAGAAATGAACAACAAACCAACAAACTATGGAATTTGGCATGAGTAGTGATAAATAGCCTGCCTGTGTCTGTCCCTAAATCTCTTGACTTGTCTCAATACAGATGACTATTGTTGACCTGCATCATTTTTATGTTGCATACCTTCAAATAAATGTGACTGCCTGACTGCATCTCTTTAATTCATAACTTAATTATTTTGGAGTGTTTTTATCTGGCCATGAGTCCTCTGAAAGACCACTTCTAGGATTAGACATTATTTATTATGATTGAATAGACTGACACAAAAGTTTTAATTAAATGTGTTTAGATTTTGCAAAGGTGCAAATGAGAATTGAGTATAAGAAATCATACACACAATTTTAAATGTTTATATGTGCATATATGTAAAGGTTTCAAGTCCTTTTCAAATCTTGTATTCATATGTGTGTGTATTCACAAATCGGCCAGTTATTCATCTTTAAATAAATATGCATTGAACTAGAAAGCTCCAGCCTGTGTTTAAGATAATTGGGTATTATTATAATTGAAAGACTTATTCCCTAGACAAGTAGTCAATTATGATTTAGATGATTCATTTAATATTTAGTGTTGGCTAAGAAGAAACTTCAACTGGTGGATAACAGTTGTGCAAATATATCACAGAGCAAAATCCTCAAGAATCTTATGTGTCTGATATGACTTCTATTAGTTTTTACACTATCAATCAATCATGGTTTGGTCGAACCTTAACAGATATCGCTAGGGTTGTCATTTGCTGTGAAAACCTGTGATTAGTTGAATATGAATATATATGGTAGATATTGAATTGCACCATACAGAATACATTGAAAGTGTAAACATACATATCAGCACTATTTTAGTTATATCTAAGTTTTAGTTGATAATGTGTATTATTATTACAGATTTTTGCATCTTTTTAGTTTAAAAAATTATATCCAATTGAATTTTCCTGTTGTATGTGGATGTCAACAAGAATGCATCTGTTGATTTTCTTCACACAAATATGTGCTTGAAACTCTATTTGACATATGAATGCTATCAAACTCTTCATATGTTTAATAAAATTAAATAGATCAACCGTAGTTCTACCTTTACTAGATGACACCAATCATGAGCGTGTTTTCACCAGCTCAATGTGGAGTAAATCAAAAGCAACGAAGACCATCATTTTGATCCTAGGGCAAGCAGTTATATTTTAAAATTAACTGTCAGTGTAAACTGTATTTGCAATTCAACTTTATCAAAACCATTATTCTCTAAATGGGCTGTGCAGCAGATGGTGGCCCTGTTTGTAGTAACCAGATTTTTAATGAATGTGATTCATTTTATATGATAATATTTAATGACTTCAAAAACATAATGTATAACATGACTTCATGTATAAAACATGGACTTAGTATGTTTGTTTTGAAAAAAAATTGAATTTCTTTTCATTTGGTTCCATAAATTTAACTTAAAATGATTCACATTCATGTAGGAGCAACTATCTATTACTGTTCTATTATTGTGCATCTTAAATGTTCAAAACATATATAGAACAAATTAGTTGCTATATCTACATAACTATAATTTGTTTACTTACATCACCAAAATGTGGTATGTGTGTACTATCCTGAGATGTATTGATTTAAAATGTGTAAAAAATATTTTAAATCAAATTTGCATCAGGAACACAGCTGCCATTACTATATAAGTTATTGTTTGGCTAAACACCAACATTAAATATGCTATTAATAAGATAATTTACATATTGATGTAGCAAACAATTGTTAGACCATCCATCACTAATTGAATATCAGGCAGTGTATCAAAAAAAAAAAAACATCTTTAGCATGGGCTTATGTGATTTGGAAACTGATTAAATTATATATTTGTCTGTGGTCTGATAATTATGCACCTACATCAGTAGTGATCAAGGTAAATGAAATCTTTAATAGTTTGCTGTCATTTTGTTACTATTACTTGATTGCATTGTTTATAATTTACTACTTTCCTTTCAATTTTATGCAAAGTTATCCATAGCTATTAATGTTTCTTCATTTTAAATAGTACTATAATATAAAATAATATAAAGTGTCCCCAATTATCATGTGGTGGCCTTTTAATGATGACACTTTTAAAATTTATAAAAATTGTTCCAAAAGTTACCAAAAAGACTTTTTCAAATTCTTTCCAGCCAATGAAGTTAGATGTTTTTGCTGGTATGGAAATAAAATGCAAAACATTTCTATTTTTGCAATATTTACCAATATTCCTCAATTATCATGGTTTAGTTTTGTCATTCCTTTTCAACAGCATTTTGAATTTGTCAGATTTTTTTCGAATGAATTTTTAAAATCAACATTTTTAAACATTTAAAATGTGCAGTAGATTTATTATTTATTGTTATTAACTATTCTATTCTTCTAGAACAATCAGTATATATTTACTTGTATTAAAAGTAACTTTTTATTGTTACAAGAACAATATAAAGAAACACCTAAAGAGATATTTATTTACTGTACTATTCAGCCATATTATGGTTTGTGCCAATTTGACATCGGGGAATCTTAGCTTAATCATTAGTTTTTAGTTTTGAAAACTTAGTGTTATCTATTCTGTGTGTATATGTTAGAATTTCCTTTATATGATTGCTTAAAAGTAACTAACACAGTAAGGAGAAAAGTAATAACACAAATGAATAAGAAATTTCACATGTAGTGTTGGGTGTGATGATTTTGCTTTGTAGATGAATTCACTGTAAAGAAAACTTGCAATAACATTATTGCCATTGCAAGGTGCTGTTTTATTTAAAGAGAGAAATTTATAATTATGTATATGGCAAGTGTTTTTCAATGATAATGATATAAATTACTTTGTATTTTAAATTTTTGAATGATTTTGTATTATCTCTGTGGTCTGTTACGATTATGACTCTTGGCTCAAACCATAATATGGATAAATATCTCGTAATGAATTGACAACTGTATAATTTTGTGTTTAACATATGGTTATTATGCATTTTGCATGTGACAGTGAGACTGCTGATGTGTGTATGCAAATGATTCTATGGATGTTGATGAATGATTTGTTATTTTATGTATTTATATATATATAGAGTATTTGTAACAGTATTATATGACAATTTATGCTTCTGCTGTGGTATTTTTGCCAAATACGCAAGAAAGCGCCCAGTACAAAATCTTCAATTTAGAAATAATGGTAAGAATAGCTGTATTGTGTTATATTAATACAGTATCTTAAAGACAAATGTCTTTATACAATGGTTATAATGAACAAGAGTTGTTCATGACATACATTTGAAACATGAAGTTGCAAGTTTAAAATTATTCTAATTCAGGATTTTTAGGTTTACACTAGTTTGTTTGTTGATTACGTTAATACCAGAATTTTTGGTTGTTCATTATAATTGTTTTTTGATGTGCATAGTATGGAACTTGAAAGTTCTGGTTGCCATTCTGTTGTTTTTTGCTAATATTTTCTTCTATCAGGTTTCTATGAGGTAAGACTTTTATGCTTTTTACATGTAGCTGTGTGTTCAATTTACACATTAATACATATTGTATTTTTATTTTTTATATTATTTGTTGAATTCGGCCGATGTGTTTTATCTTTGATGTGCTTTGTGTATTAAACAATAGGAATTTTATTGTCAGACCCTCAATTGATGAATAAATTGCACAATTTCCAATTACAATACACCCCTGCTCATATTATTTATATAGTGAAAGCTAAATATTTGCATATACATTCATTTAAAAGGATCAGAATGTGTATTAAAAATAGTGTGGTATTAAATAAGTTTGTTGTATCCATGTGCATATAACGATTGATTTTGATGGTTGCAGTAGTCGGTAAACAGAACAGATAAATATTCGTTGTGGATAATTCAATTTCCGTGCGGTTTTGTTATTGGAGTAATGTAATTTTGTATGTTAGAAGGTTTGTGTAGATAAATTGGGTGTACTCCTACCTGCCAATGTGTTACCCCCTTGAATTCTAAAGTAAATGTTAATGTGCTTAAGTAACATGAAGATGATATTCTATCACTTGTAATAAGAGTTACTGTTTTGACAAAATTTTGCATTCAATTATACCATATTAATGGAAAATTTTTGATTACATTTAATAGATTTAATTGAAACGTTCACTTTGTTACACTGGAATAATTCATAACATATTATTAAAATATTAGTGACAAGTATATTTTTAAACGCAATTGTACAATAAGCTTAAGCTATCGTAATCATTAAAAGACTATTGAACTGTCTGTGTTCCTTCATTATTGTCAAGAAGGATGCCGGTTTTCGATATTTTATTCAATGTCTGATTAGCAGAAATTGTGGGCTGCTTTTTACTTGGTTATAATTGCCAATTTAAATATAATTATTTGCCATTAAAAACTGTGATATTGACAATAAAAAAATGGTTACAAAAAAACTGTTTCCTTTACACCCAGCGTTACCTGAAACAGGACATACAACATTGCGGGTAATATTTTTTTGTTGTTTACACTTTAAAAGTTCGAATGGGAGGAATGTCAGTTGAGCGAAATGAATGTGTAAAATTGATCAGATATTAGATATGCGACGATCACTACGAACAAAATATAGTCGAATAATGATGAATTCGTAGGTTTTTAATTTTGCGTTTTCGGTTTTAGTAAAAGTATCGTAAGGTAAACACGTTCGGATATGTCTTTGGCGCTTACCACGAGGTACGTGAACATGTTAGTACAGAACGAGAATAATCGCCGTGAATTTTCTTTCTATCGCGCTTTATTCCACCGCGTGCTTTCCTTAGCTTTGAATAAAATGATTGCAGTGGGCAACGGACCAAGATATTGCTAACGCCGTCGCCGACATCGGAGTAACGGACTTCCAAGATGTGAAGTTCTTCGAGAACAGGGCTAATGGACAGTCGAAGGGATTCTGCGTGATCTCCCTTGGCTCTGACCAATCTGTTAGGATGGTCTTGGATCGTCTGCCCAAGAAAGAGATTCACGGGCAGCATCCAGTCGTCACATTGCCCACTAAACAGGTAAAATTATTTATTTACAGTATTATTAAATAAACCACTAGGAAAAATTAAATTTTTTTTACGATTATGATGCATGATATTTTCGCAAGAAAACATGAGAAAGTGATAAAGGTCGTTTTGCATGAATAGTCTAATACAGTAAATTTTTGACTTGTTTCGTAATATAAGAATATGATATTGAATCAAATTCATGTATAATTCTCGTATTTTTAGAATATTGCTAAAAATGCATTGTCATGTGTACTTTCATTGGTATTAATAAATAGATTTCTATAAGGTTTTTCTAATTTAGAAATTCTAGTAGTGACTCTGAGTCTGGATCTGTGTCCGGTGTATGGCAATAGGCTGACCACCTATTCCATGGGACTTAACGTAACTGGTCTAACATGGGAGTGTACTACACTCCTCTGCCTACCCCTTTTGGCTTACAGGCGTGATGTTACATTTTATTTCCTTTAGATGGACTTTGAGGCTAAATATGATTGAATATAATTGAAGGGTATTCTGTAGCATAGTAAATTTGTTGCGTATTGTTAGTATAATATGAAATTATTATTGAGTCGAGATTTGATACATTTGAAAATCTAGTTCAAAATACAAAAACAATGTTTTCATCATATACATTACAGGCGCTAAATCAATTTGAGAGTCAATCGAAGACTAGGGCTACGCCACCAGGACCCAATAATCCGGGTATGAGAGGACCTCCCCATCCAGGCGGTCCGCCCGGACCTCATCCAGGAGGTACATACAGTATAAAGATTGTACTACGGTTTTATGTTCCGAATCAACTGTATTAAATGGATATATTTAAAATGATCATTCTTCGAGTTCCTTACGAAGAGTGTGGCTATTTTTTATTACAGTGTGGTATAAGAACATGGTATACAATATGGTATGGTAGAATACTGAAAGCATATGGCATCCCTTTCATATCTTTAATAATTTTTGACTCCGACATTGCTGGTATTTATTCAATTGCTTAATCATCATCAACCCCTTATCCGTCCATTGTTAGACATGGGTCCCCTTTCAGAATGAGAAGCCGGTAGGCGAATGCAGGTTGGCAGATTTCATATCCTTCAAAGAACATTGTGGACTAATTTGAGGTGTGCAGGTTTAATCGAAATGTCTTCCATCATCGTTACAGCAGATAATATTACAGCAGATAATATTTAATCTAAACATACATATTTTGTAAAGACGTGCTTGCTAACAGGAGCCAGGACCCCGGAGTTGGAGGCCGAATTCTACACCACTCGTCTATTATTGCTGTTATTTCTACGATCCATATGCATCTACATCAACCATGTGTTCGCATGTGTAGTCAAAACTACATCTATGGTATACTAAAACGCGATTCGGAAACTGAATAGTTCTGAGAGTTAGACAGTTAGACACATGACTGGAGAAATTATTGTATACTATGTAGTGTTACAAGGACTTGAAGTGAAAGTTTACTTTTGGTAATAGATCATTAGAAGTCATCTTAGTGTTACAAATGTTCGCAAATGATAAAGTGATAAAGTCGTAATTAAAAGTTTTATATTATGAAAACAATAACATTCATTGCAGCATTCCACTGGAATTTTCAAGGATAGTTAAGTGAGGTCCTGACAGGCCTTAATACGAATTGGTCTTGATTAGTGAAATTTCCATAACCGTAGGTAAATAAAGTGCTAATAGCAATTATCAGTAGCGCAGTCGTGTTACACTACTGCACTTTATTCATCCATATGAGAAGTAACATTGGCACCAGGAACAGTACAGTTATATTTTCTATGTTAAACACAATATTCAGCAAGAGCCCACGTCGTGTTTTAAGCCTGAGTAGCCTGATAATGAGCTTAACAGTGAAGTGATGTGTTTGACTTGTATATTTCACAGTGTAGTTAAACGATTTTTGAGTTTGTAAATAATTTTAAATCAATTATCCAATAGATTTCTTTGGTGGACCGGGACCGAACGGACCAGGTCCGAACGGTCCACGCATGATGATGCCGGGTCCCGCTCACCATCAGCTCCGCGGGCCGCCGCCAGGTCCTCATGGACATGGCCCTCCGCCTCACCATTTACCTCAACATCAGGGGCCACCGCCTCATCACCTACCTCATCAAGGTCCTCCTCCGGGTCATCAAGGACCACCGCCTGGTCATAGACCGCCAATGCAGGTACATAACAATAATAGTAATAAAGTAATAAGTAACTGAGTTATGGAAGAGTGGAGCCGCCTGTCACAAGTGTACATGTTTACACTTCCTAGGCGGGTTCAACAATTGTTTACCTATTTACTGTAACTTCTGGACTAAATAAAAAATAAAATAAAGCATTTGAATACAATCTAATGATTGTATTATTGGACAGAACACATGATGAAGGAAATACAAAATATTGATTTAACCTAAACATTAACATAATTGGTAATTAGTTAGAATAAGTAGTGATTAATTTACAATTTCTAGTAGTGACTCGGAGTCTGGATGCGTGGACCGGTGTATGGCAATAGGCTCATCACATATTCCATTGTGGGACTTAAATGTAACAGGTGCAACATGGGGTGTACTACACTCCTCTGTCTACCTCTCTGGGGATTACAGGCGTGATGTTACGTTATTAACATATTAGTTTATATTGTTATGTGTACATGGAGATATCAAGTCTGTGTACACAAAAGTTTGTTGTTCAACTATTTAACTGCTAGAGTTGAATTTATCTAACAAATATTATCCTGTCCATTTTGCCTGGGTCGTAAGATAGATCGGATCTTTATCTAAATCTTTAGCAATGTATGTATATTTTTTATAATGGTTTATCTGGGGGTAGCAAATTCAATTTAAAATATCATCTTACATAACCATACAATGTATCATAGGTATGTTTTGTTAAGTTATGAGCTGAGGCATTGTTGCCACAACTGGTACAAAATCAAGTATTTGAAGCTTTATAATGAAAACATAACTTCAGGGATTTAAAATATCAATAATATTTTTATATATCTGTGGGTTGACAACGTGTTAACAATAAGAATCATCTAACAAATAATATAGTGTTTTGGAAGTAACCTTTTGATACAACTGTTGTGGTCGTTACTAAACTGTAGTGTTTTAGAAGCCCAGTTGTTGCTTTGAAAAA
>DWMG01000875.1:0-17147 GCA_018244855.1 Elbella merops
CTGGGGACTGAGATGGTCGTCTCTAGTAGACACTCGGATCGACAATCATACCGTTCTGACGATACGCAACAGCAAATGATGTAGTTTAATTAATACAGAAGGCTATTAATTTGAAGCTTTTAAAGTTTCTGTCCAGTTTGAATTGCTTTGTCATTTATATAATTTACAAAAACATCTACGTCAAATGGAGATTCGAAGGCTTAAAAGATACTGTTAGCTTAGAAAGCAGACCATCCGCATTATTAGCAATGTTGATTCAAATACCTTTTACTTATGGCCTACGCGTACTTTGATTTTTATATGAAAAAAATACGTATTAAATATATTAAGTGATATCTTTAAGATGTGGTGAGTAGACATGGAAATCCATTTAGAATTTTATGTCAACGCTTTTCAAAATAGGTAAATTTACCAAACATTGTCTACTACAAGTATAAAAACACGTTTATACTTTTAGCGCCATTTGTAGGACACCGGTTTTGTGAAAAATTATTAAAAATACTATAACATACACGGTATTGGGTCTATGGCCTAGGAAAAATTGCGTCACAGCGAGGCCCGATCTGCGTCCGCGACTGGACAGTTGCCAGCTACTAATCGTGATAAAGTTATACATTTAATCGCAGGAAACGAATATCTTTGTATCCAATATTTAAGAATATACAAATTTTGTTATTCAAATACATTATTTAGATAAGTTATCAAAGGTCAAAAAGAAACTTCCGCTTTCCAGGGGCTTAACCTGTGATATAACAAATCGCTAATGTTCTTAACATAATAAATATTACTGTTTGTAATTAATATTTGTTTTTTGTATGAAATTTTTGTTGCGAATTATAATAAAAACAGTTAAATTTTATTGTTATTTATGTCCCTTACGGCGTGGGCAGCGAGCAAGCAGTGACAAATACCTCTATGCTTTCAGACCTGTCGTGCTGGAGCTGCATTCATCAGTCTGTATATATTTTAGGAATTGAATAAAAAAATCCCACTTAAAGTGAGTTATGAAGGTGCAGCAGAGGTCTGTGGAGTCGGAAAAGCGACGTCACAGCGAGGTCCGGCGCGCGTCGGTCGCTGAAGGCCTGCTAGCGCCTAATCGTCACGCAGTTACACATTCAATCAGATTCCGAAGAAAATAGTTCTTTCTCTTATTTTATTTTAGGAGGCTCAGGGACTTAATAGCCAATAATGTGGCCAATATTTGATTCTTATGTAATATATCAATTTCTTGTCTAATAAAATAATTTAAACCTTTTTGAGACATACAAAAGATGCTTTTTTGAAATGTGCAAAATCGAACTTTTAACATTGGGAGTTATTGTCACATGGTGATTTATTGAAAACGTCAAACTTAATATTAGAAAATTGAACAGGTCAGGAGACAATTTTCATTAAGTGAAATAATCAAGTAAGTAGTTTGCTGTTCCGTATTCTACTTCAGCCGCCAACTTTCAAATATTGCAAAAGAAACGCCATAAGTCAACAATTTCATTAATTCGATTTCGATTTTCGATTCAAGGACTAAGTAGGCCAATGGCGTGCCAACTTGAGACTTCAGACAGAACTAACAGATGATATTAGTCTTCTTTATTCCAATATTTCGAAATCCGTATGCAAAGAATTCTTAAAATCTTGTACAGAATGGCATAAATAAAATAATTCAATTCAATTACCTTGAAATTACCTATACGCGTGAAGCCCACGCTTTTCATGTTGTTACGAAAATATTCTATACCTGAAACCCATAGTGAAGATCAATCTTGATTGAAAGTTACTTGGCGTAGCTTCAACAAACTGAAACGAAATATAGCTATATTTTCGCCAAATGTTTATTATACACCTACATCATAGCTTAAATTTGATATCATATACAGGAGACGGTTACTGTTAAGTAAGTCTATAGATATATAGGCCATCTATACATAAATGGGGTTACTCTTTTAACTTAGGTTTTTTGAAAACCGCCAGTTTACTTTATCCCTTGGATACACATCTGCTTACTTACGCATTTTATTTGTAATTAGAAATTTCTAGAAATTGTACATCTTACATCAAAATTGAGTTCTAGCCTGTTATAACTTAATTCATCGCCGTTTTATATGGCCTTCCCAATTCGTATATAATTATTCATAAACTGTTTTAATACTATTCAATTGAAAAAGTAAAGTGCCATTAAAATAATAATGTGTTTTACGGTAACATAAAAACCGTTATAGCGGGTACTACAACGTCATTGTTATGTCGTTTAAAACTGCTTGAGATTTCGTTTAAAATAACCTCGCAATTTTATGCCGTTTATGTTGTTCAAAACTCATATATACATATGAGGTTCTATTACGTCAGTTTTTTCAAGCTTTAATCATACATTTTATGAATGAAGATACAGAAAAAGGCTTAGGAGCTCGGCAAGCTATAGTTTCATATTTAAACACTTATGTTGTTTTGGGGCAAATAAAACAAATAGAGGAGAATTTAGTAATGTAATACACATGTAGGTATATAAGTGAAAAGCGCTTTAGCTTGACGCGGCATTGTGAATATATATTCGAATATTTCTAAGTAAGAATTAAGAAATTGAAATACTTATAACCCTCAATAATAATAATATATGTAATATTCTTTATTCTTATAGTTGATGATACTTATCGTATGTACTTGGGTTTCCTTAAGAACTGGAAATAGTTGTAATAGAGCAATCAGTGAGATATTATGGAATGCTTTTATTAAATGTATGACACTGATTGTTCACCATGTAGCACATAACAAACTTTTCATTTAAATTGAGACTTCTAACGCTTTGGTTCTAAGAAATTATCATTATACCTCAGACTCAGATATAATAATTTTGTGAAGTAGTCGTTGTATTATAAATCTGAAAGTGACTCTGTTCGTTTTAGTCTTTCTAAAATATTTAGGCTTATCAATTGATTAAAATGTTCATGGAAATATCAGAGAAGTTCAAATAATCGATACAAGATTTTTAAAATACATTTGTCTAAATGAATCTCTGAAATACGCATAAAAGAGATGAATGTTTGTACGGGAGTTATTAGGGTTACCACGCGAAGTCGGCGGTAAAAAATAGCTTATTATTTCAGGCTTCCAACACACCATTCTTCATGGCCTTGTATGAGCGTAATGATTAGAATTACCATACTCGCGCCTGTTGAGAAAATCTAGAATGTTACCGACTATATGGTCGCCTGTGGTGTATTCTAGTTAATTACGCATATATTAAACATTATCACCAGTAATCAATTCTGGACCCATCCACTCAGGGCTGCAGAGCACGTCAGCGCGCGTAGCGTACGGTAATCTCGTTACCCATACTGTAACATATAGTAATATTCCCTTTAGAACTCCCAAACGTTGCCACGTGCTCTGACTTATCCTTATTTGTGATGTAACGTAAACAAAATTACACGCATGTGACTGCTCATATCTAAGAAAATAAAAGGTCATAAAGCACTGATTGAAAACGTGTCCCAATTTTTTTCTCGATATTTTGCAAACGTAAATTTTGACAGCGTGTGGCTATCGGTCGAGTTCGTGTCGTACAATAATTTTATTGATAATATCTAAGTAGGTAGTAGCGAGATGTGAGTAAGGGCGCGGGCGGCGGGCAAGGGGCGAGCGCAGGGTGCGCGCGGGGCGCGGGGGAGCGCAGGGCGCGTGCGTGCAGCGGCGCCGCGCCCGTCTCGCAGCGGAGCGCCGCGGAGACAGCAGTGAGTAGTGCCGCGCGGCGCCGCGCTCTCCGCCGCCAGCGCCGTTAGCGCCTCCGCTGCGCGCCGCTCGAGTTACACTATGCGACTCGCGTGTCGCGTCTGCTCGTGTTGTGGTGCTTTATGATGGTACAGCATGAAAGTGCAAGATATGCGGACGTTCCGTGAGCGACGCCCTGCCAGTTCCGCCACCGCCACAAGTGGGCGGAGAGACGAGACGCGTCCTCGGCAGCTCAGGTGAGCGGCCTCTCGCATCTTACATCGCTGCTAAAAGACACTGCGATCACTGGGTCGATAAAAAATGCCTTACCGATGGCAATAAACTCGAGCTACGAACTGTGTAGGCTGCGTAGAGCAGCTACGCATTAATGGTTTTTCTTATATGATGATTACAAATACCATGATTTTCATAACATGATGACGTCTTGCATCAGTCCTTATGCTGTTTATATTACTAGCATTCAAAACAATAACAATTTGCATTACACTACCTCTGATTTCTTATCTGTACTGAAATTAATTATATGTACCTACATGCGGGTATTTTTCTGAGACTGCATCAATTTTTGTATGATTTGATTCAGAATAATCAACAAAATCAGAAACCATTTCAATTGCATTAGTATTCATGCTCAGTGCCAAAAAATATTTTCCTCTTGTTATCTAATTTAATAACAATTAAAAGGGAAAACAAGTAAATGAGAAAACGCGTAAAATATTGTTATACATCAGAAGAGGGACCTGTCTTTTTATATCTATCTAGCGTTTATCCTTCATTTAGAATTAACTTTCCCCTTTTGAATCTATAATTCAGTAAGTTTCAGAGCTCAGGGCTGAAATATAACAATTGATTTATTTTGTAGATAGTCACATTTAAGTGTAGGTAAAGATACATTCATAAAGTTGATACAACGATGATACAAACATTTGAAGACAGTGTCAATAAAATCAAACGTTAAGAGATAAAGTTATAGTAAGACCGTTACAAACTGATTCCCGGTTGCGAGCAACAACACAATGTGTTCCGTCGATGCCAGCTACAAATATTACATATCGTAAAGGGGATAGATGCCGTGACCTGCTGAATTTTCACTTGGAATATCGTCACGCAATATTGGAGTACAGCGTTATCTTCGAGTCGGTAAGCTTTGAGCTGTCGTCATCAATCTCGTGCCTTCCAATACCAACATTATAGTAGCTTTATAGACTTGCGTCGTATATTTATCTTAAATTACATTTTTTCAACAGAACTGTTTTATCTTACAACGTGTAACCTACATTATGTTTTACGAAGATATTGAGAATTTATTTATATCGTGTTCTATCTTGCTCCACAATCATGTTAAATCATCAAACCCACATAACATTGTAGACAAATGAACGTATTGTTAAGGAAGTGGGTAAGCTATAAATTTCATGGCGTACTTTACACGAAGTTTATTTTTTAAATAACAATATGTCAATTAAACACGCAATGGACATAATTGCTTGTAATTAATAACTTTGGGATCTTGAATTATCTAATAACTGTTATTACTACGGCCACATTATTGTATTTCCGCGCTGTACGAGCTACCACGCGATGTGCAGCCAGAGACACGTGTGACGACGATTAATTGGCTCCGGGCGAACGGAATACATCACGAGTAGACTTTGGAATATATTTTGCATGCACTCTACTACATTAATAATAGTGTCCGATATATAGAAATAGGCTCACCCAGTAAAACATATGTAGCTCGTGAAACGTGAGAGTACTACACGTGCTGCCTAACCCTTCAAAGAAATACAAGCATGATGTCATGTTTTACCAATACATTGTGCTCCTTGCTCGCATAACCTTTTATTGCATTTTAAGCACTTTGTTACTTAGTAACGGTTCTTTTTTCATGATTAGATGTATAACGTAATTGGTTAGTCTGGGAGTGCCTACTCCTTTGGGGAAATAGCGACGCATTGTTGTTTTTATGTATTTAGAAAAATACTTAAATAAATTTTATTATTTACATACTTTAAAGTGTGTGTATTTTGAACTAATACGGTAAAATATATGAATAATTTAATGAATAATTGAATTTAATGAATAAATGAATAATTTAATTTAATATAATTTTCATGTACGTAGATATCCAATCAAAATTTCAATTGCTACATTCGTTTTCAAAATTAAAAGTTATTTTAAGCTACGTTTCTTTATAGAATTATTATAAATGGCATTATTATTTTTTTTACGAGTATATAAATAGTACAACAAAATCAATCTAAAAACATCGAAGACTAAAGGCAGAGAAAGATATGATTTGAAATATTTTATAAATGTAATTATTATAAGTAAAATATCGTCATATCTGTGGACATAAGCACGTGTATATTGAATGGAAGATATAATCTAGAAGGTTTTACGTCGAATTCTTATTTGTTACAAATTCCTAATTGTACTATTGACATTTGCACGCAAAAATTGTAAATTGGGAGGAAAGTTAATTTAAACTCATTACAGAATGTATTGAACCTCATTGAGCAAATAATGATTATGATTATTACGTATTATTAATTTTATATATCCCTTTAAACAGGGTTTGATGAATGTAGAAGAAGCTAGTAAGGTCTGTAAGGCTATTTTTGGCACTCGGTGTTCCCTATCCGTTTAGTGATTTAACGTGATGATATAGTAATAATGATTATTTATTAGGGACAACTAAATCGCAACGGCAAGGGGTGCCCATGTCCCCGATTGTGAGTGATGTGAATGAGTGAAGCAGCCAGGCGCGGTCGCGCCAGCGTGTCGCCCGCCGCCAGTGCCAACCACTCGGCCCTGTCCCAGCGGAGACACCAATTATAAGACTCCACTTGCATGTCTCAACACTATGCGCGTTATATGCCACAATTCTCTGCGTTGCATTTGGTTACGTAGACATTGTCACATTTCAATCTGCTCTAATTATGATTTATATCATTATAATCATATCGTCACGCAGTCTTTACAAGGTGGGCAGAGTGCAGGGAACGGTCAGATAGCTGCTCTTATACTGTATTTTTAATCTGTTTCGTTTTCTTACTATTATCAAATGCAGAATACATCCGCATTTAACTGTAAGATCTATGTATTTATAAAAAAAATATTTTGTTCTCCCTGAACCATTTGAAACCTTATGAATATTGCAGTTTTGTAAAAATCTATTAATATGAAGGCGCTAGTAGCTTCAGAGCATAAACCGCAAACTACAAACTGCCATAAAAGTTCGAAGTTGGACGATAATTTAGTACTTATTAACTATTTTTATACCCTCTTAAACTGGGCTACCTGTTAAACATGCCTGGAGTAAGTACATTTTATGCACCGTAAAGTGAGATACTAGTTAACACCTGGGCTAACGGCGACCAAACAAGTCCCGTTTTATTCACTCCTCTTAATTAGGATCGATAGGATATTGCGTCTAGGGATATATTACACGATATGTTATGAATTTATTATATGTATTCGTCGTAAAGAGAAACTCATTTATTATTAATAATAGAAATAGCTGTGCTGCACGGGCTGTTTAATTTCAGGGTGGCGCCATGCCGAGCTCATAATAATAAATCAAATATCATTGGCTGCTTTTTTTTAGGTGAAGCGTAGTCCACCCTCTCCATTCATCCACGGCACGGCACGGCATGATATTTTGGAGTTTGAAAAACGTAAAGAAAGTATGTTTTTTTTATACTCAATAGGCTACCTTTTGGCCACAGTCTTGCCTGATGGAAAGCAACGATGTGGCCTATGGTGTAGCAAGCTTGCCTAGTAAATGCCTATTCACATTAAATTTGAAGAGGTCCAGGTTGTACTTATCGGGATACAGATATGTAGGTACATTTATAGTAACTAACATTACTGTCAAAAACAACAATCATTGCTTAAATAATTACAACTTCAATAACCCTCCGTGTGTTTTACATTACGTGAGGAATATATTTTGTATCATTATAAAGGGCTTAATTCTACTCATTCTGTGAGAAAACCCGTGGCCAAGAGTGGAAAGATAAAAGGGTTGGAGATGATGGCTTAAATGTGTGCCAAGGACATTCTACAAAGCTGATTAATGTAAAAGTAAGCAAAGGAGGATGCGATCTCCGTTGCTAGTTGCTTCTTAGGATCATATAATGCAGACAATCTAGTATATTATGGGCGGAGGAAAGGCCGGCTTAGAATAAACAGCTGGTTTAGCGGAATATAGCGTAATTAAATGATGATATTAACGCGTTGTGCGTGTCTGGTCTCAATTGCTTCACCTCTCCGTGCGTAAGACTATTTGTGAAACGCTTAAATATAATTTTATTACACACATAACAACCTATAAACAACGGTCGTTAATTTTTGTGACCAGCAAACCAAAAAAGTTGCAAACATATTTGCAAAAAATATTATAATTTTTTTTAAGCACATTTCGATTATTTTTTTTTATTACTTGAATGTTTTTAGACATTTTATCATTTACAATAAATTACTTCCAATATTTTGAAACGTGTGTACATGATCAGGTCTTTTGTCGCTCCACTGTTGAACACGGTCTAACAATAATGGTCTATTGTCATAGTCTAACGATATTTTTGACTGCCTCTTTGGTCAAGTGGTTGCAAGCGTGAAGCGTGACTGCCGATCGGGAAGTCCTGGGTCCAAATCCCGGGTAGGGTGCTATTAGACTTCTCTAATTTAGAATTTCGAGTGGTGTAAGGAGTCTGGAATCGACTTCATGTATGACAATAAGCTCACCACCTATTCCACGGGACTTAGACGTAACTGGTGAAACGTAGAACTGTACTACACTCCTCTGCCTACCCCTTCGGGGATTACGTCTTACGATTTTTATAAATATTCGTGTAACAAATGCTGTAGTATTAATATCTACGTAGTCTTGATTGTTAGGAGCTTGGCGTTCACTTAAATGTTGAAATTTTTGTCATTCTATATTATTATGCCGTGTTTATGTACTTAGGTAATTAGTGTAATTGGTGTATAACCGTACTAATTATTTCAAATAAATAAATAAATAATAACACAAAATATTAGGCCCGTACTAGACAACTTTAGTTTAATAAATATGTATTATGGAATGTTGTTAATCCCATTCTGATCTCGGACAAAACTTTAAGCCTTTATTCCACCTATATTAAGACAGGGGTGGATGTAGATTAAAACGGTTTATGCCGAATAATGAAAGAACCTAAAACAAAAAGAAATTTAATTTGATATTGAAGAAGATTAAAAAATAAACGAGTGTATTTAATTGGATAAAATTACGCGCTATATTTATATAATCAATGATAATGGATCAATGGTGTATAAATTTAGTGACGAGTGCAAGTTACAAAAACTTATTGAAGAACAATACAAAGTTTATCATTAAGACAGTTTGGCTATTATGGGTTATGTTCCGTTAAATAACAATCTTTAAAATCCCTCGGAAGAAATAACTGAACGTGATATCACATTCAAATATAATATTTCCGCCCAATTTCTTTATTTATTAACTGTTATAACTGACAGTGGTTGGATGCGAAGAGCTGAAGAGCGAGCTCAGTGGCGTGCTATTGGAGAGGCCTATGTCCAGTAGTGGACGGAAGCAGGCTGATAATGATGATGAATGATGAAACATAATCTTTAAGAAGTCTGCCGGCCTATACTTGGCGCTGCGAGGCCTACTATTCTCTTAATCCTTCTCATTCCGAGAGTGACGCTGAGATGAATATCGTAATCCCAATATCTATGACGTATGTGGACATAGAAATATGCTTGGAGCTATTGACAGTTTTACATAAAGAGAAAAGTATGCACAAGTACAGCCCTGTAACAATAAAACTAAGATTATCATCTGTTTTCATTAAGTATTTTTGTAAGCGTAATTCATAACAACATAGTTGCTAATTTACAAATTATGGTTATGCTACTGTATGAGGGAGGCAGCGTACATAACTCTAGGGTATTCCAGGAATAAAAATTAACACAAAGATATGAGCAAGCAATTTGAAGACATATTACAATCATTAATTATCCGTAAATAATAATTATACAATTATATTCACATAAAGATATGCTGCACTGTAGAAAGATGCTTTGGAAATGGGAAGTGAAGGTTTCCGTGGCATTTATGTGTCTTCGCTAGGAAATTGGTGACATGAAGCCATTATATAGTATTGTATTGACGATATTGCACAATGTTGCAATGCATATACAAGATCCGAATCCAGACAATACTGTAGAAGATGTACAAGATCCACATTCAACAAAATATCTCTGACAGCAAACGTTTTATAACCTGCCGCTATAAGGGAAAATTTATAAGTTAAGAAGTAAATGTGTACCGCATACGCGTATGTTTATAAAAAGAAAATATTCAATGTACAAATGTTTGAAGATTTTTAATTAACTGCATACTTGGAATATACACGTGTATTAACATAAACGTTACATCATAAACGGCCTTCTAGCCGGCTTCAAAACATAACATTGTTTGTAGATAAAGCAATCGTTCGTCTAAAGCTCTAAACTAAATCTTCCTTTATTTCCATGTAATTTGTTTGCATTACGATACACACAGTAAGTTAATTTTAATACAGAATACAAATAGTATTGCAACCAAAGAATTCCATTTTAAAATATATTGTATATACATAGTATTGGTTATTTAATGTCATAAAATATTCTGTGTAATTCTGGAAATATTGGTATTAGTAATTCTAATGATTATTTATCGAACTTTGATTACTCACATGAGATTATTGAAATTTGAAGAGTAAATTTTTTATTCGAATACGTTCCTTACGTACGAACGAAGGTATCGCTGTTATTTACGAGTATAACTTTGCAATTGGCTGTCGACTTCGACACGCCTGTAAATATCCTTCATGTGTGTACTGAACCGTAATTTTGTTTGAATCGGAAATTTTATAATTGCACATTGGAACATACAGTATTTAGCAATACCGAAACTGAATTATTTTTTTTACTATGAGTCTTTAGTGTTTGTCCTTACATGTAATAAAGTTGCACGCAATCCTTTTACAATTACTCTGTCATTAAATATACATATATCAGGAATAAGACTAGCTATTTTACTGCTGTTTTTTTTAAATACCTTACAATAGAGACGGCCGAAATTTGCATAATAAAATGCCATTTATATAATTTAACTGGACGTTACCCGCCTACTTTGCTTAGCATAAGGAAAATAAGTATATATATAAGTATATAGTAGCATAAGGAAGATTCGTTTTTATTGTAAATGAAAGAAAGGCTTTAATAATTTGGTAATGCAACAAAATAATGTTTCGAGGGCAATATTATCTATAGGTGAATTATTATATGCCTTAGAAATTTTCTTTAAAGAAAACGGACTTTTATTGTAAAATTATTAATAGAATTGTACTAATAACTGGCTAAACTCTGCATAATTTCTTTATTATAGGCTAAATTCCAATTACATGATCAAACCACGTTACATTAGGATCAATTCACTTTTCCGAGTAAGCAGAGAGAGCTCGTAGAGATAGTAGAACTAGTGCACCCACGTATCGATTTTTGAAATTGAAGAGTGGAGTCCATCGCTACCGGCAAACGAGCTTCTTCAATGCAACTGTAAAAAGTGAAGACAGTAACAGAGTATGAATGTTGCATGATTCAGTAGGGAAATCTAAAATGCAAATGGTTTCTGGATGATAAAACTATGCAAAGTGGTTCTTAGCACTTACAAGTGGCAACAATCAAAACAATCTCGCCGTAATACCGTTCATTCATCATGTCGAGCAAAAAATCCACTGCTCTTATTCATTTATACAGTACCTACCTTAATAACTACAAAGTTGTTCATATCATTACATATTTTGAAAGAGAGTTACGTTGTTAGACAATGTAGTACCAAAATCATACTCTCAAGTCGTAAATTACGAGTAGATATGTATGTATATGCGCCATTTTTATCCTACACACGTAGGTGTCTGTAAATATAGAATAGATCGAGCAATATTTAAATACCGTGTTCCACTTGTATCTGTTACAGAACTAGTGTCCTTGAAAACACTGACGGAAAATCTTTGACATGCAAAAATTATGAATGCATACGAGGCTCTTTTTATCTAGGCTAGAAAATACAGTTTCACCGCGCTCTGGGCTAGACGAAGTACATTGAGTGTGTGCGCGAAACATTCGCTCATCCGAATTACTCACTCGCCTCCTTGACATATTTTTAATGACTGTGCCTTCTCATTATACTTTCATATTTA
The DNA here is from genome assembly GCA_018244855.1 of Elbella merops. Lineage (NCBI taxonomy): Eukaryota > Metazoa > Arthropoda > Insecta > Lepidoptera > Hesperiidae > Elbella > Elbella merops. The sequence goes on from DWMG01000875.1 coordinate 11,982, forward strand.
AAGTAAGTGGAGCTTCGCTTTTTGCTTCACGTCCTTTGCCTCCGTGATAGTTTTATTTCTTTTATTATCTCCACCTCATTGTTTTAAATACAATATTACTTACGAGAAGAGTTTATTGTTTAAATATAAATAACAAAACATTTTTAAATTATTTATGCTTGTCAATCCGATATTTAAAGAGAACAGAAGATAGATTAAAAGAGTAAATACTTCTATTCTATGAGAAACTATATCTTAAACAGATACTTGTTTCTGCTATAAGTATGATCAAATTAACGTAAAGTTTATAAGAAAACTTGTACCCAATTTGGTTGATAAAACGGGGCTTGATAAATTAAAATGAGAGACCACGAAAGTAGCATATGCATATAATTTCAATGGGTCGACCATGGTTGGCTTGAAGTAATGCAATTTAATGCAAATGCAGTGATGTCGCGATAGCCGGGCATGCTAGCCGGCTTTGTCGCCGGCCGCCTGCGCGCGACGTCCGCCGGACATATCACGAACCACAACACTTCGAATCGCGGCTATCTTATCTTATATCACATATTATTCTAAATATTTTGAAAGAGAATTATAAATGACTAAGGGAAAAATATAATTCGTGTTAAAAAAAAATCCTAGAAATAAGTATGTGGTTCCATGGCATACGATAAATACGAGAGTTGACAAACACGTCACTCCGTTGTCACTAGTACACCACGTACATGCTGGGGCATAAGATATTGTGACTTTATTATTATTTTTTATAACCACGCCAAGTCCTTTAAGGTCGTATAACTTTACTTCTCTGCAATAAACTTTGGCCGATAGTAAGTAGATTTCCTTTGCCATTTTCTACCTTTCATTCAATGACTAAAACGTCCATATGTTGCTTCGTAAGTATTTATTTATTTATTTCTTTATTTATTTTGGACCATCAACATAAGTTACAGCAATATTATTTACAGAGAACATTTCATGACATATTAATAGGTAACTGTACTTACACTTACAGATGATCACATCGTGCTCACAGAGAAAAGAAAAAAAAATAAAAGATAACAATAGTATATATGTATAGTTAATGTATAGTTAGTTAATGTATAGTTAATGTATTAGTGGCTTTTTACCAATCACCTCGATTATCTATGGCTACTATATCAAAGTGAACGTGTGGGAGTATTACACTCCTCTCCCTACCGTATTGAGGAAATATAGGCGTAATGATATGTAATGTTACTATATCTGCTAATAATAATAATGTTACTATATAGGTATGCCCGTCGGTCGAGTGGTTGCAAGCGCAACTGCCGATCGGGAGCTCCTGGGTTTAAATCCCGGGTCGGGTACTATTGAATTTTTTTAATTTAGAATTTCTAGTAGTGACTCGGAGTCTGGATGTATGCCCGGTGTATAGCAATAGGCTCACCACCTATTCCATTGTGGAACTTAAAAGTAATCGATAAAACATGGGGGTGTACTACACTCCTCTGCCTACCCCTTCGGGGATTACAGGCGTGATGTTACGTTACTATATATTTATATCTGCGTGTCTCGCGCACTAAAATTAATGTGTTAAGAAATGAATTCATCGATGTAGAGCGTTGCTCGGCTCATTTCGTGACGCCCAAATCGATTTATCTTCCGTCTCCTCATAGCTCATTGTCGTGCTGGTGGCGGAACATGACATAACACAACGTAGAGTTGGCTGCGCTTTATATGTAGCTGCTATTATTGGAGATAGCTCTACTTACATTTAAACTATGTATATATCTTTATTAAAATAATTTATGTCACGAACCTACATGGACTGACAGTTAAGCTTTATTAAAACATTTTTTTAATTAGCGTTTATGAAGTAAACGATACTCTACTTCATCATCGTCATTTCAGACCGCACATGCTCATTCCTGGATTCAGACCTCCGCCAAACATTGATTTTGGTTTTGCTATTGGATTGACTGGTTCCCTTCGGCGCACTTGAACCTAACCAGGTTATCGGTGTGTCTAGTGATGGTCCAATACAATATTAACAAAAAATTGAGAATTATCAATGCAAATTACATGTCTGTATTCACATTTACAAATCTATACAAGTAAGAATTTAGGTTAAGTACACATTATAAAAGGAAATAGGGAAAGAAGAAGACTGAACGTAATTATAACCATCGTCATCGGCTTATCTCAACTCACTGCTGGACTCAATCCTTTCCTAATAGACGCAATTGCGCCTTTTCCAGTTTCTGCCAGAAACCTTAATACGTATTTAATACCTCGTGGCAAACTCTAGCAGTCAGCCAACGTACTTGTGGGGTAGGTAATAAGGTAAAAACAGTCTAGGAAACGTTATAGGTCAGAGAAAGTATGTGCTATCAGTCCACGCAGCGCGTGACGCTGGGAGCCAGCGTCAGCCCCGCGCCCGTCACGTACATGTCGACTGGCTAATTTTGCCTGATATACTTGATGAGAACACCTAACCGCTTCATTTGTATGGATATTTATAGCTCTCTCAGTTCTACTATCATATTATTGAACCAACAATGTAAGCACTGTGCACAATAGTCTTATGATCTTATTTAATTTATATATTACAAAAAAAAAACTTTTCGATTATCTCTTGTTGAATTACCATTTGCTAACATATGATACCGTTACAGTTAATATAACATACAGGAATTATATTTGAAAATCGTAATTACATACATTAAGTAGGACCTCAATATAACTGACATAATATATTAATTGTGTATATGAGTACGTTAATTTATTATTATCAAAGGACGACTTTCATTGCATTATTTAACTCATATTACTCAGTAAATAATTACTAATATATCACACTCACAGCCCCGCCCCGCCCTCAAATAACCGTATCGTAGGTATCGTAGACACACATAGACAAGTGCACAATTATGTAATTATAGGTTAGGTTAGGTTAGGTTATATCTACTTAAGATATAACCTAACATAAGATATAACCTACATTTAACTAATAAATACATCATTGGGAGATCTGAGAAGCCGGAAGTCGAACCGGGAATCCTATTTATTTATCGTGACCGAAGGAATTTGTTCAATGGTGATTTTTCTAGTGATTTTTCTAGATACTAGAAGTAGGTGGTATCTAGATAGATATGTAAAAAAATCTAAAAAAAATTAAAGTGTCTATCTTTAATTTTTTTTTATATATTTTTTTAAATTACAAATACGCTAGATAAGATGATTCTTTATGACCTGTAGAAATAACTTTTAAGCCCTACCGCTTCTCTCCAGTTTAATTAATGTATGCTAAGTAGTTTTACCTGGTTTACGAAAGAAAATACATGTAAAGACGATGTTAAATTAAAATATTTAATCAAAATTGTAATAAGCTCATCACCGCGCTAGTACCCTAATAAGCTCAGGCGAAGGTAGTTTGAATCATTACTGAATATAGAACCAAGTACAAGGTCCTATAATTCTTATATTAAATAACTAGCGGACCCGGCAGACGTCGTCCTGCCCGGATAAGCAGTGTTACATTCAATGTTTTATTTTAAAATGATTTCTGTGTAGCTTTAACCATTAGGGCTGCACACGTGACGAAAGCTTAAAAAATGGAGTAACTTCTCCCGTTTTCCCAACATTTCCCTTCACTGCACTGCTCCTATTGATTGTAGCTTGATGAAAAGTATACTATAACCAGCTCAGGAGTATGAAAAATAATTGTACCAAGCTTCGTTAAAATCCGTCGAATAGTTTTTGTTTTTATAACGGTTATACAGAAAGGCAGAATTGACCTCTCTACAGATTTATTATAAGTATAGATAATCGTAGATATTTAACTATCTATTAGTTCATTTTATAACTGGCGTCCCCATATACTGTTTTGAAGAAACAATACAAATATTACAAATGTTGTGATTATTAATACAAAGAGGTGTCTTATAGGGTAGGCAGAGAGTAGTGAGTGCAAAATATATCTACATATCCTTACAGACCTGACGAGAATCTTCTATATTCATAGATCTCATCGTACACAAAATATTGTAATGTAGTATTTTTTGACGCTATAATAAATGTTACGCTAATGTGTTTGTTAGCCCTCAATGAATGGCGTGATACAAGCATATCGGAGACAACATTTAGTGATAACCGCGACTACAACCAGCCGTGTAACTGTTTATTTCATTTGTTGTCCAAAATAAAGAAACGCTAAGCACGTTTTAGGAGTTTATAAAAAAGTGTTGCTCAGTTTGATACCTATGAGGTTTCCTCATCGACAAAGCTCAAGTGATTATTAAAATTATCTATGCTTTTCATTTTTTGCAATCCTTACATATCGCTTGGTTTTAATTTTATTCTTTTTTTTTTAACTTTCGGTAAATTGTAATACTTATTACAAGTTATTTAATTTGTTTACTATTTTAATATTTTTTCATGGATTGTAAAAAAACATTATTCGTATGATAAACATTCTCTATACGTACGTACATATTGCAGGGAGCGTTGCCTAATGCTTTTTTTATTTTATTTATGTACTCATAGAGAAAAAAAAACAAAGAAATATACACAAAACCAGTTTGCTTTTAATTCGTTGGTTAAGTAAATAATATATCGTTACACAATCGAATCGTAAACACAATCTCCAACCGGCGATGTTAGTCAACATTTATAATACCTATAAAAAAATAAAGAATTCAATTGAAATAACACTCAAAAGAACTTTCGAACATTCAATGCTACGATATTTTAGTCCGAGAATTTTTTTTAGCGTGTAATATTGCTTTCTTTGTCAATGTAATGGAAGGTTGAACTTAGACCTTGGTCGTTAATGGGTCAGAATACGTCGCTCTACCCGCCGCCATTTCTAAGGTACAGATTATTAATAAAATCTTAAGCACGCTAAATATTGAAAACCCTATTGCGATATTGACTAAGGTGAACAATTGCTATCTCGGGACTTCAGGACTACACTTAAAACATGCTAACTAAACTTAAAATTTATATGATAGGTAATTAAATTCATCTAAAATCAAATTTACAATTGGAATTTTATCTATTCAATGGCAAATATTGGGAAGGCTTAGTGTTTTAATGGTTGCGTCTATGTTACTGAATTACAGATAAGGAGGACTCGCTGCTCGAGCTTAAAGTGGGTCGCAGGGTGTGGTGATGGAGTTGGTAATATTGAAAGCGAGAGCC
>DWMG01000876.1:0-17138 GCA_018244855.1 Elbella merops
GTAGAAACGTAACTTTTCTCTCAATATTAAGATATGATTTTTGATATTTTTATATTATTTATACGTGGACCTTATGTTGCGCGTGCGATGGTTTAGGTAGAATGTATAGAATTTGTCGCTACTAAGTTATATATGGTTATTTATAGAATTTTGGAAACAAATGAACATCATTGTTACTGTCACCGCAAAGCGACTATTTTGCGATCTCGTACGTGCGTGAAGATAATGAGTAACACTCCTTTACTGGGGTAGACCTACGTCCAGTCGTGGACTAGATGGCTTTATTATTATGTTATTAGTATAGTGCGTATGTTTCAAATAGTTCCTACAGTTAGGCAGACCATGGATTTTATAGATTTAGTATATATTTTTAGCACATTTCATATACGTATTCGATTAAATAATATTCTTTGATACCTATCCGCACATCCTGACATAATGAAAAGAAATATATTAATAGCGAATATTTAATAGAAAATAAATGTGTATCATTTTACCACTCAAATATGAAGGCTGGCTTTAGGATAGCACCACTAGAGAAAATATATTTTTAGTATTTCATTAAATCTGTTTTTATATAGATATTAAAAGGTTTATAATTATTTTGAAGACTGCTTAAGTTTTATATTTTTTTTATCAAATAAAATATAATATTCAAAGCTGTTAAACGCAGGGTAAGCTTTGAACATACATGAGCACCCTTTGAACATATATGGTTTACGCTTTATAAATGCGTTCCGTTTCACTTAAAAGAAATTATAAATTGTTTTTAAATATGCCGTAAAAAAATCTCAATATAATAACAAAATGTTATTACACAACTCAATGATGTGTTATAATAAAATAAATTGATGGTCTCTTTAGTTACGATTTCAATTAATAACACTGATATATTTTGCCAAATGATTTTTTCGAAAATATAGTTTTTTCAATTTATTAGATCTCATATTCTCTGACGTGGAAGCTTGCTCATTAGGGTAAGGACTTTGTTATTAAAATGATAGGTTTCTCAAAAAGCAATTTAGACTTCATTCACATTGGTTTATATATAGACTATGTAGAATCGTCAAAGTTTTACAGGGAATCTGTTAACAAACTTCAATCCCATTGCCTTACTAAAATCCGCTGAAGTTTCATAACAATTTCTTTGATAGCTGTTTACAACAACATTCCTAAGCAACTTCGATAATTATAATACTGTCTTAAACAAACAACTGAACGGATATTTACTTGAAATTTAATTACATATTATCTTTATACTTGACATATTTGAGTTAGCTGTAAAGTTAAATGTATTGTACACTTGGGTACTCATGTTAAAAACGTAAAAAGTGAACGATTATTTATTTCACGCGGCTATTAAAGAATGTATTATATATTCTTATGTTGTTTATTGACTTTCGAATAATAAAAGTCGATTTGCGTGTGACGTATGGTTTGATCATTCTTAAACAAGGACAAAGAAATCTGACAGACCTGTCAGTGGATAGTGTCAGTTTGGTTAAATAGAAATCATAATTTGCTCTTGCCTGGATTTGTGCCTGATATAAGGTGATAGGTCACCCTCTATTACATACAGCGACTAATGTAAGTGGTGAAAAGTGGGATTAATATACTTCTCTGCCTACCCTTTGAGTGAACTGCAGGCATGATGTTATATTATGTAACTAACAATGTACATAAATTGTTATTAATACTTGTTGGTTCTGTACATACCTACATAGATGTATACAAAAAACCAACGTTTTTATAATTTCAGGCACTTTATCGGAAATATTTTCAAGGGAAAAACACAGCGGGCGTTATTTAATACTCTCGTGAAGCCTCCGGCGATCCCCTCATTCCCAATTAAACTGGGCTCTCACGTACACCTCTCTAAATGTTTGAACAGAGCACCGCGTGATCATAGTTCTGTTCGGTTTGTTATTTCCGCTACTCCAATGTACGTGGAGTTTTAGTAGAATATCGCTAGGTAGAGTCCATTATGAAAACAAAACTAGGTGGCACTATGATCGATATTAATATCATTGATTATAATTAATGCAATCATTTTTAATCCTTTAATTGAATCAATGAAATCAGTTTCAATAGTTCGGTTCCTTCGCCATTAGACCAAAAAGACCATGTAACTTGCCTAACCACAATTACACGTCTATACATGTGTACCTCACAAACTGTCTCCTTAAGAATGTACATATATAAATAGGTACATATATTTTTGAAAAGAAAATATAAAGCAATCGTGAAATATTATATGTATACATTTACACTTAGCAATCCATACAAAGTTATGAACAACACCACACAACACAACAAACACCGAATGCAATTCCCGATCTATTTTGTTCACTTTCAAGTCAATAAAACGCAATTGTTATTCTCGGAATGAATGTATATATGGAAGAAGTTTCAAAGAATGCAATATAGCGGCAAGATTATAGAGATTTCTTCGCAGCATCCGTCCTCGGCGCACAACGCCGACGCGTTGCACTCGAGCCTTGTAATAAACGTTTACTGTTAAATAAAGCGACGCTTTCAACAAACTCGGCGGAAAATAAAATTGGAGCTGTACCTCCAACTGTTAGCGACTGGGAAGAACAAAGTTTTAGCTATAACTGGTGTTCCAAAAGTCATTGAACGTGAGTTATAATAACTCAAATAACTTAATTCAAATAACTACGTTATTGACGTTCTTATGTCAAGATTTTCTAATATGATTAACAATAGAAAATTTAACTGACATTGCCAATGTGGCGGTAAACATTCAAGGCTTTATTTAATTGAATTTAAAATATTTATGGCATAAAAAAAATAATTTTCTGCACCCCTTCTCTATGTGAACTATAACTATATCAAGTCTTACAATTCTCCGTGCAAGCAATACTCTTAAAAAAAGGTATACGGATTTCTCTTCAAGTTTTAATACGTAGATAAGAATTCATATACTTTGGAGTGTAATTATAATTATTATTGCATAATAATCATTTCTGTTTCCTGATAGCTCTGGCAGACAAAATCGAGTGCCAAATATCTGAAACCTTACAGAATTTATTATCAATTTATTCCTTAGTAGAGTTTATTAGGAAATATGATGACAATACTTCTATAAATTTCATTTTGATCACAGCGCCAGCATTTCATGCAAATTATAAAATACTAAATCTTTTTTAACAAACAGACAGATGGTAAGTGGTCACCGTTACCAATGTGTCGTACCTTAAACACCTCTATAATTATGTAAAACACATTTTCGGATCTTTAAAGAATCTTAATCTCAACAACGGATATAAAAATCATATTTTTTCTATATTGTCTCATTCCATAATACTTAGAAATAAATGCTTCAAACCCCTAACTCCCAACTAAATAATACATATCGTAGGTATGACTGACCCACACACGCACAAATTCCGCACACACACATCAAGCGTAGACTGAACACAGTATATTGTTCATTTAAACGTTTTCTGGGCCGGGAATAAGCCTGGAAACTGCTTCCTGATAGACCGTCGCGGGGACTATTGTAACAAATAGGTCATCGTCGCGCTGTGAAAGTTTTTTCAAAAGAAACGTAAAATTCTGTTATATACCTATATGGAGATTTGTGTGGATGTTTATTAAATAACCATATAATTCATTTAATTTTTTTGGTGTGTAAGTATCAAATTAAGGTATATTTTCTAGCTATAAGATTTTGCACTAAGATTTCTTTTTCATTTCACGTGCAATCCGATCATAATGTCAATAATTAACGACGTTGAACAGATTTTAAAAGGTGTATGCCGATGAGCCCACCACCTATTCCATAGTTGGACGCGAACGTAAATGGTGAAATGTGAGAGTGTACTGAACTCGTCTGCCTACCCCTTGGATGATTATAGGCATAATGTTATGTTATTTACTGTTGTTATGTGTAGCTAATAGATAAAAGTAAGTCGTAAGATGAGCCAAGTTTTTAATAACATAATATTGTAGCTAGGTAGTAGGTAGGTAGGTAGTAGTAGTAGGTATTATTGTAGTAGGTAGTGCTGAATAATTGAATATGAAGTATTAGGCATCAATAACTAGACACATGGCAAAGACATTTGCCATTTACGCAAAGTAGCTGGCAGCGGTTGGATGCATAGAGCTGAAGATTAAGCTCAGTGGTGTACTTTTAGAGAGGCTTATGTCCAGCAGCCAACGATGATGGGCTCATGATGATAATGATGAATTAGAGACTAAAATATATATTGATTATAACGTGCATATATCAGCTACAAGAGTATCATAAAACAAAGTAGCCATACTGGCGCTCAGTCTCATACCATTAAATGATTTAGGATTTCCGTGGATATTAGAAATTATGGTTCATCATAAACAGGGTCGCTAAGAATATTATTATTAGGGTACCCCTAAAGTTGCTCGCTCTAGTAATTTCGGGAGTCTATAATCTGGTAGAGTCACACTCTATGTACCTAGAATATTTTTTATAATTGAATCTAACCTTGGTTTAGAAAGGATAAACAACTTTTTAAGTATTTATATGGGTCAGGATGTCTGAATAAAAATGTGAGATTACAGGAAAAAAATAAAGAAACATTATTTATACATATAAATAATAATAATCGATCCATTATAATTCCACTGTTGGAATATGTGTCTCCTCTCACATTGAGAGGGTTAAGGCCATGGTCTGCCACGCTGACCAAGTGCGGGTTTGCAGACTTCGCATACCTTGGAATTCATTTTTATAAATTCTATGGTGTGTAGGTTTCCTCACGATGTTTTCCTTCACCGTTAGCAAGTGATATTTAAATTTATAACACACTTTTGTAGAGGTGCGCGCCATGGATTTGAACCCAGCACACCCGGAGTGAGGGACTGACTTCTTAACCACTAGGCTATCAGTGCTTTTTATATTTTTATACATACCTAATATAAATTTAAGTATAAGTCTGTTATATTACCAATTACTAGAACTTAATCTATGTCTCTTCATAGCAAAAGTGAATAGCATTTTTAGCCTGGTGGTCTATTTTAAAGTAAATTCACACAAATTTACAGGCAAATACAAGCTTGTCAAATATTGCGATTATAAATGAATGTAATCGCAAATCGCGTAGTGTGAAAAGAGCTTAATTCGAGGCGGCGATCTCACGCGGCGATCCTGTCTGTTGAATAATGAATGCCGCGCCGGCCAGGCGGCACTCGTGCTCGCCCACGCACTACTGTGCACGTTGTTTTGTTTAAATCGCCTCTCACTTTAACTTTATTGTATTACTCAAACACTTACAAACCTTACTTTTAAGGGTGTTTTGCACAGTTTTATTTAGGGGTTAAATAAACAAATTATGATTGTGATACAATACTATATACCTGCTACTAATTACACCTGTTAATGTTACCATAAAACCTTTATAGACCAATTTTGATTGGACTCATAGTGTGTAAGCTTCAGAATAAATAACTTCAATAAAACCTTTTTGTTTAGTGTAACAATAAATAAAAGTCCAACGAATTTTTAATAGTAGATAAGTGCTAATCAGAGATCTGGGAGATTGACTCAAAGCAATTAACAAAATTGACATGTTATATTTAGAGACAAGGGTGTAAGGGGTTCCAACCACCATCTTAAGAGCCCAAGCCAACCTCACCTGCACGTGGTGCACCCTGCTGTAACTGACGAGGCTCTGGCGACCGGCTGATTGCGGTATAGCGCAGCTTAAATAGACACGGCTAAATGCCCTGGCCACCGACGGGCAGCAGCGTCGGCGGTGCGAAAAGCTGTGCGCTGCGATCACCAACCCGCATGCCCAGCGTGGAGATTACAGGCATAAACCCCCTTTTGGGGAGGCCTATGTCCAGCAGTAGACTGAGATGGCTGATGATGATGATGATTCAAACAAGAACGCCACAAACAAATCCAACACACACAAATCTCACAAGAATATTTAACCACGACCTAGAGTTTGACATTAAATAGTGACATATCCAACTCCTATTTAGATAAAGCAACGAATCAAACTCGATCATGTTTTACGCTAAAAATGTTCCAACTGATTTATTTTTACATATTTTCCAAGGGTTAGGCATAAACAAATGAGGCTGTCAGATCCGATTTACGCGGTGCTCACCACGCTTAATCAATGACTTCAGCGGCGATTCGTGGACCGCTAATTTGTTATCCTTTATGTTTGGGGATAATACAACCCCTATTCTTTAAACATAAATGCCATTTAGTTTGTGTTTCAAAATCCCTCCATGCCCATTATTTACGTGTAGTTTTCGAAAGCGAAAAAAACTCAAACACCAAACAAATACAGCAAATCGAATTCTAAAATTGACCACTTTAATATTAGTACAATCTATATTCACTTCTGTATTTTCTGTGTAGAGCTTGATACAATTATTAATAAAATGAAATAGATTGGATGCAAATACCACTATATATTTTTCTTACCCCAGCAAAATACAAGTGGAAATGTCAAGTCTCGTAGGCGCGGTCGTAACGATATGTAAGCAAGGCCTCACGAGAACACACGAGGCAGAACACATGCCGCAAATTGGCCCAGCGTTATGTTTGCACAAACAACAGGAACGACAAAAACACAATGCCTTGCCTTATAGCATACGTCAGATAAAACGAGGACAAGTATTTGTTCTTTTTTTAAATATGTTATACGGTTTATTTTTCTTGAATCATAGCCGGTTTTTTTAAATATTATATGTATTGTAGTGTCTTTTTTATAAACAATAGGTACTATTAGGAAGAAGAAATTTCATACAAAAAGTATTTGTTCTCGTAATAGAAATCACAACAGGTAACAAAATATTTTTTTATGTAGAAATAGACTGGCGTTTGGCTGAAATCTCACCTGATGAAAATGGCGACGCAGTCCAGGATGTAGCACGCTCGCCGACAAAGTGCCTATACACTCTTGTCTGGAAAAATTCCAAGTTATACGAATCGGGAAAGATGGATGCTGGCTTCTCAATATATATAATACATACATATGTACATACTACCAGTGCTTTCTATACAAATGTTCAACTCAAACAATATCATGAACTAAAATTGTTATACTCGGAATATCTTTGAATATACATATAATTTGAATACTGAAATTCTTGAAACGTTACAACAATTTCTGCGAAAGTGCTCGCCTCGATTCAGGTGAAGCGTTCCACTCGCGCCACTAAACGTATTCCCAGAATAAGCGATGCACTAAAACCCAAGTTTTATCCGCTCGTTGACTGCCTCGTTGTCCAGTGGTTGGTAACGCGGCTGCCGATCGGGAGATCCTGGGTTCAAATCCCGGATCGGGCACTATTGGATCTTTGTAAATTAGGATTTCTAGTAGTGACTCGTAGTTGGGGTCCGCTATCCCCTAACGGATATTTTAATTATATTGAAATCTGTAGAAACACCTTTTCAAAGCGTCACTGCAAAAGACTCAAAACTGTTAATACACTTACTTGAATACAAATACTTCCCACGCAGTCTTCTGATATTATCGCAAGAAAAGTAGAAATAGTATTTGTGGACACAGCGGACAGCCTTGGATTTCTAACACAGGACGTTTCGATCACCAGTCGCGCTTGCAACCACCCGACCAATGAGGTAATCACCTTCAAATGTGATTTGTAATAATACCTATGTCGTATATTGTAATATCATATTGTGTAATACAATACAGGTACTAGTAAAAAGTCATTAAATACAAACATTTCTAGTTGGGACTCGGAGTCTGGAACTGTGCCCGGTGTATGACAATAGGCTCACCACCTATTCCATGGGACGTAAACGTAAATGGTGAACCGTGAGAGTGTACTACACTCCTCTGCCTACTCCTGCGGGGATTACAGGCTGATGTTACGTACGTAAATACAAACATATTGAGCCAATTTCATCTACGTTCTAATTATTTCGGCCCAATTTTTGTGGGAAAATCTCCTACGAGTGTCAGCACAATGACAAACGAAACCTCGTTACAATAATAATATGTCAAAGCTGTCATTCCGGGAACGTTCTCAATCGTTTTGATGGAAAATAAATTTGGAAGAAACGCCATTGTTCGATTTCTTCTATAATAAATATTTATGCTGCACGCTATAAAGCTAACACGAGAAATACTCAAAAATACCTCACTCCAATATTTTAAAAGACAATATCACTCAAATACCTGTTGGAAGATAATCGAATATTATGGAACGTACGTAATACCATGCCTATAATCCTCAAAGGGGTAGACAGGGGAATATAGTACACTACAACGTTTTACCAGTTACGTCACATCATGGAATAGGAGGTTAACCTATTGCCATACTCCAGGCACAGATACAGACTCCGCGTCACTACTAAAAGTTTCTATTAGAAAATATAGGTTATAAAAATCCTATAATACCCCACCTGTAATTCGAACCCAGGATCTCGTGATCAATCACATATTGTTTTTAATCCCTGTATTAATTCTACTCATTACTATTAATAGCCTGTGCTGACGTAAATTTCGTTAGACGATAGACAACGATATATACTGTAAACCCCATGTAACTCGCTGATAACGTAGTTTTTTACTGAAAAAAGAATTATTAAAATTAGTTGAATAGTTTTTCAAGTTTTTTTTTAAACAAATCTTTTCTCTTTATAAGATTAATTCAGGTAGACTAAAAATTATTATCGAGTCTAATATATGTATGAATACTTACGAACGTACCTAACGTTGTTGTTTTTGATAAGAATTTAAAATTAAAAATGTGAAATTGTAAACATTGGAAGTCAAAACGTCAAAACGTGCAAGCCGTTTCATGTATACTCAATGTTTAAAGCCTTCGCAAAATACTTACAACCTAATTTCCGCGTCACTCAATTTTTAAAACGTTAGTTAATTAACGCCACCGAATGTTACTGGCAGCTTTTGCTTGGAATTTAAAAATATGGTGCTTTATTTTTTGCGCCAGTAACTTTGTGATTTAGAAACTTAACGTCATATCGTGTTTGAATGCTTGTACCTAATAATTGATTTGCTTCTCCATCTGCTTATCTAATATGGATTATGTTATCTTTTTAAAAATCCTGGAGAAGAAGTAAAATTAATAATTGCTTATAACATCGCTTACTAAAATAATTATGAATGAAGAATCTTAATTAATATTATCAATAACTAAAATTACGCTAATAAAATATATTTCCATGAACAATGTATGACTGTCTCGTTGGTCGAGTGGTTGCAAGCGCGACTTCGGATCGGAAAGTCCTGGGTTCAAATCTCGGGTCGAGTGCTATTGGATTTTTCTAGTTTAGAATTTATAGTAGTGACTCGGAGTCTAGATCTGTGCCCGGTGTAAGGCAATAGGCTCACCACCTATCTCATGAGACGTAAAAGTAACTGGTGAACCAGGGGAATGTAGTACACTCTTCTGCCTACCCCTTTGGGGATTATAGGCCTGATAATACGTGTAACGTTATTTATTAACATGTAACAAACTTCGATACAAGTCCAGTTTTTCATGTTTATGAACAACTGACAAGTTTCGATACATGTGTATTTTTTCGGAAATCGAACGCTTGATATTTTGAATGATACCTACCGATGGCTTTCGTGCGGCGATATTAAATTTTACCTGCCGGTTGATTTATGAAAGGCGAGGCAGCGGCAATTTCCTTTGCGGAAGCGTTGCTCTGGCGACGGGGCTGCTCGGCTCTCGCAGCTCGCATTTTTGGAAATATAGTGTTAATATAAAGCACCCGCAAGTTGTGGGTAAATTGAGCTTTGCGTAAACTAGGTTCTCTGTTACTGACGTTTTGAGGTTTTTATTTCGTATTGCAAAACATTTAGGTGGCTAATGTTTTTTGGTTTTAAACTGTAGGTCCATTAAATTGTAATTCATCACAAGTTCGATAATGACAGTGAAATTTTTACTTAAAGTTCTACGAGAAAATGACTAGTTAACCGTAGTGTACAAATAATCCATAAGCGGTTAAAGTATCTATCGCCTACAGATATTCTAATGATAACATTAATTGATACATGTCTATCGCGTGAAATTATAAATGAATTAAATTTGTTATGCTGTGGTACATTGTTAATTTCTGCTTTCTCGAAGGTCATTGATAAATATTAACGGACTTTTTAAATGATAACCAAATAATGAGAAATAAATAAGCTTATAAATAGGCAGGAATAATACCTACATAGTAATGTGTAATTATTTTTTAATGATTTTAATAACACATTTTCAAGTCATAATAATTATAACCATATATAAATCGGAATATAGTAAGAGCTTACATCTGAAATGAATGCAAAGAACTTCGAATTGAAAAGACGGCACTCCGGCATAGACTACAGTAAAAAATGGAGCTATGAAATTCAGAAGCCATATATTTTTTGAAATAGTTTTACGGGATTTCATACAGCAGGATCTACCTAATATTTTACGCTTTCCTTTTTAATATCAACTTCAAGCCACGTGGTTAAAATGCATCTTGCAGCTGAAAAGTTAGCCAGAAACGAGTATTTTCCTCTATGTTAAGTTTGAAAAGTTTGAGCGATGCACTGTTTTCTCTTATATATAAATCATAAATTGTCCGTATATTACGAGATAGGTATGTGTCCTGAGGGTGGTACCTACAATAGTCCTTATAACTCTATCCTACTGTAGACGCTATTAGCCAGTACGCCACATAAGAACTTGTTATGTTTATGGAACATTTTGTCTCAAAGTGTATATATTTTATGTAAAATAAATAAAGTTATTAAAAAAAAGTACCAATATTATGCAGACCAACTAACACTTAGTATTTCCATACCAGGTGCAATATTCTAACAGACACCAATTCGTTTTTATTTCTCGTGTTTTAACATACCATCTAAAACATATAAACAGAATATACCTATGCAGAGGTACCCATTAAAGGGTGTGGATTATTATATAATTGTAGGCCAGCATTGGAAGATTACTATGAAATAGCTAGATTTAGTAACAATGGAACATCGGATAGTAATGCTTGATAAAATCACACAGAAAAAGGTGCAAAATTTTTTCAAACAGATTTTTAAGCTTGGCTCTACCTTCGAAGAGAAGAAACGCAACTAGCTAGGCATGCAGGCGGAACAGCAGTTAGGATACAGACTTTCCACCGCCTCTTATAACAGCCGAGGTATTCTTCACGTTGGGGCAATTGTTTCAAAAGTCTGCCGAGACACGAAGTCCTCGAGACCCAAAACACCAATAGTATAAGACATTAACCTCAACTCGGTTCACCGCAATCCTTACAAACAAAAACATAATGATAATTGAATATAGGACTAAATAAACGTCCACGACGAAGTAAGACAATATTGTAATTGCATGAACATATCGTGCGAGACATCCATTAGCGTTATTAAATCCGAACTACGATGTCTTATTAAAGTGTCCTCGATATAATGTACCAGCCCTTAATGTCCTCGTCTTTTCGTCATTCCGAACACAAAGGCGACACCACGTACCTCGACATACAATTAATACATCCACGAGTAATAATAAAACATGACTTTTACTTGGTGAAGTGTCGGGGTCGTATTATATGGAACTTGGTGGGTTGTTATGGTATCGAATTTCCTTTCTGCGACCCGTCTGACATATTTAGATGTCTTATTAGAAGCGATCTTATCAGAAGTAAATCAGTTTTCTTGAGGTATAAAAATGTTGTGGTACGTAAAAGTAAGTAATTTTTATTGGGTTACTGGGGGTTGTCATACAGTGTTTAGAGCTGTTTTTAGTCACATAGTGCTATTAAGAAAGTAGGATCCAATGTGCTAATTTGAACAGCTGGAATATACATATGTACGTATATCGATTTAATAATATTTTACGAAGAACAAGTCTAACGGGAATTCGATAATTGCGCGGGATTAGATACTTGCTTATTTAAATTATATTTTCAATGTATGTATTTTATGCGGAAGACTAGAAGTATATTCCACAGTTAACAAAATACACATTTAAATGTTTATAAAAAGATAATCGTATAGTGTATAATATAGATACTATGTAATTACTGATTACAGTCATATCTATGTATGTACATATGTACATATTTAGCCTTACATACATACTCGTATATATTATGAAATTATGCCGCTACTTAAATGTACATTAAATTTGGACTTTTGTAAAGCTTGTTCATGGTCACATATTTTTTTCTGTCAATATCTTTTTTTTCCTTGCGAAGGGTTCCTTTCTATCCTCACGGGGAGACAGGCACTGAAGATCCAAAAGGAAATCATAGCTATCTTGCAGAACAGTATAAATAGTTTTAGTTAAATCAGCGGGACTGTTGATCGACATGTCCTGGGTTCGATTCCCGGACCGTGTACTATTGGATTGTTCTAAGATGTTCTAGAAGAGACTCTGACTGTGGATATGTGTCCCATGTATAGCAATAGACTCATCATCCAACCCTTGATGGAACGTAAACGTAACTGGTGAAACGTGGAAGTGGAAACGTTGAACCCTCCTCTACCTACCCCATTGGGGATTATAAGTGTGATGTTGCGTTTAACTTGCGTTTAACATAAGTTTAACTTAGTATTATTTTATTTTTCTTTCATATTACTTAAAGAGAAACTTGTTCGTAGTCAAAGATAGGTTCTTTTAGACTCCATTACACTTAAACGATAAGCCGCAGTTCAAGCCTTCAAACGGCTTAATCCACTGACGCGGGCATACTCTACAGCGCCACTGGGAGTAATGCTCACAGCTCAATCTGTATTTATACCGAGCGCGCCTGGAGCATTATAAAATTACAGGATGTCTTGTTTAACATTTCTTTTGGTTGATATTAAAAAAGGAAACTTAAGGACAAAAGTTACAATGGACACACGCGTTAGTGAAACGCGCCACTGTTTCGGTAAGAAAAATAGCCCTGGACGACCTACTTCAACATTACGTATTTGTACACGTGTACATACACTAATTATAATTTATTTTCTTATATAAATTATTGTGTAAACTAATATAAGTGGTTTCTGTAATCGTTTTAATGTACAATAAATAAATGATTTAAGAAATTGTATACCGTCCTAACTCATGAATGGTTTTTCGACATAACCTATTTAGTTTGCGATTCATTGCAGGTCCCTCGTACGAGCTTCTGCGAAGAGCAGTAGAGTCGTGATAAAGACAAAAAAGAATTGAAAGTACGAGTATATCATTTGTTAGTCAAAGTTAGATCGTAATCAAAGTTAGATCGTAATGAAAAAAATTATACTAATATTATAGTTTTTTACGCTGTATAAATGATGTGCCTATTAATAAAATGTAGTCTTATCAGTCATAATTAGAGTGTAAGTCGTCATCATCATCATCATATTGTGACGATATACGTAAGGTGGCTGGCAGTGGTTGGATGCGTAGAGCAGAAAATCGAGCTCAGTGACATGCCATTGGAGGGGCCTATGTCCAGAAGTAGACGATGACAGGCTGATATTGTGTGTGCGTGTGTGTGTGTGTAGTGTGTATTACTCTAGAAATGAAATATCAGCGAGCAGTCATTTTTCTATCGCTGAAAACGTTTCATTATAACTCGCAGAAACCGTAATAATGTTTGTAGAAAATACTAGCAAATTTCCATTCCCGCGGCTCTATACGAGATTGATTTACATCAGTCGCTGGCGTAACGTGGCTAAAGTTCGAAATCTTAGAAGTTTGAAATGTAATTAACTATATAAATGCTAACATCTATCGCAAAGTGAGCGATTTCATTTATTTTTCGACGTCTTTTTCAATTCAATCTAAATTGAGTGTGTTAGTGTAAAATGAAGGAGGCATGTTCCGATGGTTCAGACATATACATATAAAGAATGGCAGATGAAAGAATAAGAAATAGGCATACAATACCAGTAGTAACGGCGGCATATGCCGACGGAAATTAAGACTCGCCTATCGTGACCAAATAGGTGAGATGAAGGCTGATGAAAGAGTGAGAAACCTTCGAAATCGATATGCATGTATGAATAGAATAATACATGTAGAAAAATACGTCATGTCCATGAGATTGTAGATATTTGACACTCGGTCCACTCTATCTTGTTAAAGAACCGACCTAATTCTTAAGTGATAGAAATATTACTGCCTTCAACAATTAGGATTGAATTTAATGGTTTACGTTTAAGTGGGTGACAGAGCAGACAATGTTTCGTAACATATTTAAGATACTTAAAACGATCGTATTTCATTTAAGGCTACAACTAATCAACAATTATTGATTTCTTTATTTAACAGACCAATAATAAAAAAGACTGGTTTTGTTGAAGTTATTTTGTTAGTTGTTACTGTCTCGTTGGTCGAGTAATTGTAAGCGCGACTGCAGGAGGTCCTGGGTTCAAATCCTGCGCCAACTGTTGGATTTTTCTAATTAAGAATTTATAGTAGTGACTCGGAGTCTGAATCTATGCCCGATGTTTGGCAATAGACTCACCTATTCCATGGAACATAAACGTTACTGGTGAAACGTGGGAGTGTACTACACTCCTCTGCCTATCTCTTCGTGGATTACAGACGTTATGTTACATTTTTTTTTACTTTGTTAGAAAAACACATACGTACCTACTATTGTTGTATGTTAGAAAAACATATGCATACTATTAATTTTACTAATTCATAAAACATTACATCAAGTCTTATAAGTTCGGGAAATTTTAATATATCTTGTATTGCATAATTTAATAATAAATTATCACGTCTCAATTCACATCTAACACCTCATTCATTAAAGGTAACTAATGGACGACGTAATTCACTTAGATCTTGCTAGTGGGTCTCCTTAACTTAAGCTTTCCATTAGTGAATTGACGATATCCAGCCGATAAAAGCATATGCTAAAAGCGCTTCAAATCGAATCGATACGGCTTACTACATTACTATATTACGTAGCACAGTGCCATATTACTATAGGATAAATCACATAGGTTGTGTGTTGTAATTTGTATTACAAAGTATTACTTTGGGTCGTAAAAATGGTGTGCTTTATCGGACTGTTCGCTGTGCATTATTTTTACAAACTACCTATCATACATTTAAGTACTTTATTTTATAACCGAAATAATTAGTAATATAATTAGTTTAATATAATATAATAATAATTAGTTTACTTCTCGTAAGCGATTGCATAATACAACAACAACAACCCTATCGTTCATACGCCGCGGCGGGTTCGCCGCATGGGTACGAGTCTGCGGGCATTGCATAATATGTATTATGATAATTTTAATAAAGACCTTATCGGGTTTTACCAACTTGCACGGATTTTGGATTTGTGCCCGCTGCATGGCCATAAGCTTTCCCCTTATTCCATGATGGAACATATAATATAACTGGTGAAATGTGCCCTTGTATTACTCTTCTCCGTCTACCTTTCCGGGGAAATAGACTAATGATGTTACTTAAATTATTTTTAACAAAATTATTTTACATACAGTTTCAATTTCTAAAAATAAAAACCAAAACCAAAATAAAAATTGAATCAATGCCCTAAATATTTATTTCTTAAATTTATTATTAATAAAGATTTAAATCCTTCCTGGTTAACATTTCAAATCCAGTTGTGTCCCTTTAAATTTTCATCCATTAATCCGTTTTGAAAATCAGACTCGTACAAGACTATCAGATTTACCATTGCGCGCAACATTTGTAGGAATTTTCGTCAAAGGAAAACTTTTTATGCACCTTTTATCTAAAAATTACATTTTAATTTAAAACCGTCAGATCTTCACATCGGCTGTCCATGATGAACCCGTCACCTTTGCAGGACAGAAATCAACATTGATTATCATCATGAACTTGTATCTGTCCACTGCCAGACGTATGTTTCCCCAGAGCAGCATGTTTGCTCATAATCACGATGCTGAGCATAGGGAATTGGAATTGCAGAACATAGTTTCTCCCACCGGTGTAGCTACGGCCTTTCGGCGGCCAGAGCGTTTAGCCGTGCCTAGGAGTCGACAACGGGCCCCTTGCCCACCTCAGGGGTTTCGCGCCCCTTCGCGCTTGTCCCCTTGACGGCCTCCCGCTCCCGCGGGAGCTGCAGGGGTTGGATGATGCTGTGTAGCATCGTCCAACCCTACCATGGTCGGCGAGTGACGACCGCAGGCCACAACACCGTCTGTCGACGGGGTGAAATCACCGAGGGGCAGTTGACCCTCCCGAGACTGCCCGGGTAAAGAGGGGACCCTCGAGAGGAACGACTACTGCTTTTTTTCCGTACCTAGATAGATTTCCATTGTTGTTTGTTATATAGATGCACCACCTACAGGAGAAGGTAGGTGAGCTCCGAAGATGAAACTTAGAATCCCTGACCCCGCCCACAATTATTGTATTTGAAAAATTCCATATACCATATCCTAACTCGCATCATAGAATTCATCGCATAACCAAATCTACGTTCGGAATCCACGATGGTGGAATAAAAATTCGTATTCAGCAGAAATTAAATTCGGAACGTATTCAATTTCGCTGTCAGCTGCTATCAGAATGAAAAGAAAACAATGAGGAAACGTGCGGAAAACATGTTTGCGATAACAGTTGCGACAATTATTTATATAAAATAAAACAAAGGTTTTAATTCCCGGGTCGGGAATTTTCCAATACGAATAAAGTTACAATGTAAAATAAAATTCCTATATAACCTAAATTCCAATTCGTACAAATAAAATTCCAGTATGACTGAAATTGCAATATGACTAAAGAACATTGTAATATCAAATAAAATATGAAATTGTTACCATAATTTTCAAATATTCGTTATATTTTCGCAATCATTTAACATCGAATCTATTTCCTCGAGTGAGAAACAAAAATTACATACATAAATGCGCTACATAAAGCACAAGTCGATTTATGAACGCGGAATCATTTTTAATGGTAGACAGTATTCTGAATTTATGACCCCATTAACAAGAAGCACACCCGGCGTCGTTTAATATGATTTCTGGTTTCATACCACCTGCCCTTGGTGCAGTATTAATGTTTCTTCATATTTTTTATATTAGTATATACATACTGCCTCGCTGGTGGAGTGGTTGCAAGCGCGATTGCCGATCGGAAGGTCCTGGGTTCAAATCCTGGGTCGGGTACTATTGGATTTTTCTAATTTAGAATTTCTAGTAGTG
>DWMG01000877.1:0-17138 GCA_018244855.1 Elbella merops
CCTATTGCCATGCATCGGGCACATATCCAGACTCCAAACCACTACTAGAAAATCGAAATTAGAAAATTTTGTAGTGTTCGACCCAGGTATCAAACCCGGGACCTCCCGATCGGCAATCACACTTGCAACCAACACAACCAACAAGGCAGTCCTATATACACTCCTGTGTCTCACCAGTTATTTGACCTATCATGGAATAGGGGTTGATCCTATTGGCATATACCAAGCCCAAACCCATACACAATGCCACAACTGTTATACATGCCTATTGCCATACACCAGGCACAAACCCATACTCCAAGCCACTACTACGAATTTCAAGTGAAAAAGACCCAGTAGGTACAAGACCAGGAAATCCAAAGACTACTCACTTAGCAGTCACAGTTGCAACTACTCGACCAATGGATCAGTAGCAATATAAGATGGTAAGTATATATTTTTAAATAGAATTATGATGTTTCATTGATTTGGATTTATTTGTATACATTAAATAATATAATACTAAATATTATACATTGTAAATCCATAAAAAATATACATTAATCAAAATATTTTCAAAGTCAAATATAACTTTAAAAATACCTTATGAATAGAAAAGAAGAGATGTTTCGCAAAATATAAATCTTAAAATAAAATATAAAACTTCACATCGTATTGTGAGATACAAAGAGTATGACTACAGAGTGCGAAAAATGACACTGTAACAATATCAGGGTGACACATGTTTGTACATGATATACAAACTGTGCAATCCGAAATACGTGACTACGTGATGGAGAACTATGGCTGTCATTGCTCATCACCTATCAAGATTCGTATTTCAAAGTATATATTTATGTCATATGCAGCCCAAGAGTAATTTCTTTGAATAAAAATCAAAATTAAATCAAATCCACACAAAATTTCAAGTTCAATTTGATAAATTCAACAATTTCCTTAAATACCTTCGCCATCAATTGTTCGTCACAAAGCAAAGAAGGCGGCAAAATATAAACAATATTATGGCAATGTTCATTTTGCAGAATTATTTATCTCTTAAAAACACAAATATTTCACAAAACTTGAACAAATATTCAATGAAATACACGAAAACAAGAATTCGGGAATGACTAAAATGGCGGACCTACGGTGAACTTTACGACCACAACGGCGTCACACTATATGTTACATATCCACGAAAATAACAAACACACTCACCTTATAAAGTTCAATGTAATATGTTTTGGCTTTTTGGCCACTTATTTGACAACTTTTTACGTCTTTGCCATCATTTGTAGAAGTCATTTCTCAGGAAAATATCGCGGAAAGACATTTATGCGCTTGTGTTTTCGTAATGCCGCTGTCAAATTTGACAATGTTGCTAAGTGGAAATATTAATAATGGACTGTCCAGATGGACATCCATATAATGCAAGCAAGCAATTTACACAAGTGAAAAAACGCAAATATTTTATTTCAGCTTTTATTATTGTTATTCACCAATTATTAATAAAAATAATGCAATAGATTAAATCGTAGCAAGATCTGGAATCTTTAATATAAGGCGCGAAAAAGTAATATGGAAATTTTACTAATAAATGAACGTACGTAAAATATCGTTTGTTGAATGGTAACAAGGTAAATGTTATAACCGAAAGGTTACTCAAATCTTACCGGTTTGGTCCTCGATGAAATAAGACTATTTAATCTCCAAAGTATGGAATATTAGTAGCTAAATAATATAGTTTATATCACTTAGCAAGTAGATCTTTATTTAATTCAGCTTTTTTATTATGAGGAATTTGTGATATTATATATTTCCAGATATCAGATAGTTACACAGTTGATCTTTAAGCAATTACTTGGCAATAAAGCACGAATATTCCCTTTAACATGTATTTCGCACCTAATAATATAGATTTAGCAATCAGACAGCAGTACTTTTAATACATATTTTAAGTAATACATCGTTTTTCCGGTTTGGATTTACATTATCAATACTAAATCTAAGCATGAAAATTTGAAATTATTAATTTGGAATGCCTTTTCGGGGGTTCGAAAAAAACTAGAGTACATCCACTAAATTGATCTCAATTATAGGAACAACGTAAATTCAGGATTATGCGTGATTGTAACCGTAACCTTATAAATCATAATAGCAAGAGACTACCGTGGATGTGCAACAGTGTCCATTAACCGATACCGCCTACTTGTTAACCTACAATCTACTTTTAGCTTTTTGTTTAAACAAGAGTTTGATCTGCCCTAGTGATATGTGAAGTCTACTGAAGTTCGTTATTTTTTAGAAATATTTCTAAGGATTCATCAACTGGATAAGCATATACCTAGAAATTGTAAATTTCTAGGTATATGCATATTTTTTTTTAAACATAATTAATTTATGATAGTTGTCTTTGCGAAAAAAGTTATGACTCTATGGTATGGAATTGGAACTCAATGTTGGCTGTTTTGCTCACAAAGCAACGCGAGTAGTGTCAGTCAAGAAATATTGCGTTTTTCATTACAAGTACTAATCTCATTAGATGTAGAAAATGTAAATTAAAACTAATTGCTAGATATAAAATCCGTAATTCATATGCGATGTTCATTATTTGAGTTCACTGTTTGATTAAAATCAAGGTGGTCTTAATAATTCGATGTGTCAAATTGTTGGGCTTATACATGAGAATACAGTAAATTATGTCTTTAAGTTATCTATTTAGCAATATTAAAGGATACGATTTTTATTTTGAATTATAACTGACTGCTAACAGCGATCGTTTATCGTAAAGCTCACGTAAAAGCCTATGCGTGAGTTGTCTTGGTGCATCTGGAACTCGTTCAGACCAGCATTTCCTTTCCGTTTTCGGGCAATTAATACCTTTTTTTTTCATCCACACGATACTTTCTGTAAACAATTCTCCTGAAGTTCTGACGTTAGTGCTTATCCTTTAAAGTATACACGGATATCTTGAATTTCTGTTGACTTTATATATTTACATTCTACATCTTTTGAGTACGTAATTATAACTTGTTTGTGTTATCACTCAGCGTAGTGTTGTGATGTATAAATCAAGTGATATTTATTTTATATTATACAATTTTCAATTAAGGTTTTAGAACCGTTACAATGGCAAAAAAGTCTGAAAACACTGGTGGGAAACTGGTGACAGTGTCTGTTGTTGGACTATCTGGTGAGTTATCAACGTTAGTTTAATACTTGTACTTTTAATTAAAATAACAAACCCAACTATTACCAATTAACATATCTGATCACATTAAATCTTGTAAACCTTGTAACAGTATTATTCTTTGGTTTTCCCATGCTCTAGCTATTCAATTGGCATGACAAAAATAGTAGAAAAAATTTATGTATCTCATACATGTGATCTCTTACAAAACACATATTTTTACATTGTTGAATAAGACATGAGAGCTTAAAACTTTTTGTCATGTAAAAACTATTCAACAGATTATAGAGATAATTTAATATAGCCCTTATGCAATTATTAAACATAGACAAGTAACTGCATTCATTTTAATGTAGATCATTAGCTAGTTTAGAGGTGAATTTTTCTGTTTCTCCAACATGTCACAAAACAAAGTGAAAAGACAGTTGAATCTGCTAATTGGGCAGTTTATTATTGATATAAACTATAATTATTGAAGTATGATAGCCTTTTAATTCTATAATATATTACAAATTAAGAGTTATAAATATGACAAAATGTGTGGTGTTCATTGAGGATATAGTAGGTGAAGATGGGATTAACATCTGGAGCAGGCAGTATAAGTAGAGGAAATTAAACATGTGTTATATTTTCACTTTGGAGAACCAAGTAATAAGAACAGACTAGAGGGAATTAATTCATTTAGCTAGATCATCAAATGAATTGAAATGAAAATGACATTAGAGAAAAATAAAAATATGATGTTGATGAATTTAAAATGCCATAAGTATGTTGGGCATAGTTAATTGATGTTAATTAGTGGCATAATGGTAAATAAGGATACTGAATGAGGAATGGCTGCCAAAGAAGAGATCATTTCCCTTACCTGTGTTGTTATTAATGTTCATTGGTGACTGTGACTATTAACTAGCAGATATTTTATTTTTTACTATCTATGGATCAAAAAAAAAAGAAACTAAATTAAGAACACATCCATTTTAACCTAATATATTTCAAGTCTGAAAAGAAAATGATTGTTAAGACAGGCTACATACCAGCATGGAATTTTTAGTCTCACAATTTATGTTATTACATTTTGTACCACATTATATAAATATAATGTTAATCTTTGTTTGGATTTTAAATTCAGAAGTTTCCCTTTTAAAGTTTACAAAATAGCATTTCAATTTTTTTTTCTAATTTTAAGTGAGACAGCATAAAATTCAACACCAGGCATATAAGAATGAAAGAGAATCAATTGAATGGGCAGTCCTAATTTAAAATGCCTCTATCATCAATTGTACATAGTTCATTCATCTATTGTTGTCTTATCTCTCCTTCTACTTCCTCTTTTGTAATATGTTTCTGTTTAATGTATCCCTGTGTCAATAAGGAGATAAGGGTGTCAGAATTATCAGCTGATTTATATTACAATACATACATATATGATTAGAAAGTAATAGAGTTACTTCTGTAATGTAACATTCATTAAATTAAATGGTTAAAGCACCAAATAAATATACATTAATAAAGAATGACAAAATTTATCCCAAGTTGTATACAAAAGAACCCTTGATAGTCATAAATTAGTTATATCTGCAAGTTCAATCTTGTTCAATCTTGGATTTAAGCCATGGATCATTCTGACATGTTCAACTCTTCCATGATGATGTTGAAGACTGAATCCTAAACAGAATATAAAATTTTTATTTAGAAGTTTATAGACATGTATCTTATAATGTGCCTCATAGAAACTATACTGTGTTTATTCATAAGTAGTAAACTGTGTAAATTTATGGAATGCTAAGATAAACTTTGTTATTATTTCTGTCAATGTTTATGGTGTCTAATAAAAGCACTAATATATATGCATATTTATTGTGTAGTTCTATTCTATTTTAATGGTATATAACATGTATATATAGCAAAGATTAATGGTCAAAGAGCTTTAACAACTGGCAGACTGTTATTTGACTGTTACAGTTTCTCAGTAACAGTAATTGATATATGTGAAAATAAGCCATATTTTCAGTCACACCTAGTTCACAATGTCACTTGTAATGTTAATTGTTGTTCTCAATTACAGATATTATTTGTCTTCATAACAAAATTACTAGATATATCTAATTATTAATGGAGAAAAAGTTAGTTGAGAACACACATGTCATTCAATACTTGTTGACAATACTTGTTTTTGTCCACATAATCTTTTTATTGTGTCAATCCGATTTATACACAATACAACATTGGTATGTTGAGAAGTTCTCTTCATTACATTTGTACTCTATAAATAGCACAGATATTCAATGTATATTGCTGTTTATTTGAAATATTGTAAGTATTTATTTTGACCTTATTTTACTGTGCAGTGCAGTGCACTTATTTACAGTGCGGTGTTCCTGTGTCTCATCTATTATAGCCACATATGAAAATGTACTTCTCAACATATGTAAAACATATTTTTTTACATGGGAGACATTAATTATTTTAAAACAGTGTTTCACTTGAAACAAAACCAAAACCGTCTTCAAGTATAGGAATGTAAGTTAAACTTAACATAAAATATATATTCAATACCTTACTGATTAATATTTAGTTTAGTTGTTTTAGTATGTACAGTTAAATGTTGTTCTGATGGTAATCCCAGACTTCTCCTATTAGCACTGATGTAGACCACTAAGGAGATTTTAGTGTGGTAAAAGTCCCACATAGTATCTGTTATTATTACAAATTATTTATTTATAAATAGATTCAACAAAAAACTTAGTTTATCAGTTGTGGTAAGTAGTGGTACAGAGAATACAAATTGTTTAAGTATGGTGATATAGTGACAATGTCTACACCAATCTCTGTTGTCTGGCCAGTTGGTTCCACTGGTCTGGAGTGCT
Organism: Elbella merops; assembly: GCA_018244855.1. Taxonomy (NCBI): domain Eukaryota; kingdom Metazoa; phylum Arthropoda; class Insecta; order Lepidoptera; family Hesperiidae; genus Elbella; species Elbella merops. Next base: position 6,037 of record DWMG01000877.1, read on the forward strand.
CTGTGTGAGAGATAGAATATTAAATCATTAGGCTATTATTGTAGCAATCATTTTACTAATCCCGGGGCAAACATTACAAAATATTCTAATGTAGATTTTCTAGTAGTTGTTCAGAGTCTGGATATGTGCCTGATGCAGGGTAATAGACTCACCACTTATTCCAAAGTGGGATGTAAATGTAACCGGTGAAACATGGGAGCATTCGGCATTTCTCTGCCTACCTCTACGGAGATTACAGGCGTGAAGTTACGTTTGTTATTATTATATAATCACACTTGGTCTTTTATATGGCAGGCAAAGAGTACTGAGTACCAAATATCTCTACCTTATAGACCTGATATGCTGAAATATAAAAAATATATATATTTATTCCTGACCTGTCAATTGCATTATTCACAGTACTGTGTCACAATTCAGCCATATCATGTTTACAGTAACACTAGCTCTGAGACTATTTAACGATAGTGTAGATTATAATGCCCTAGCTCAACACAAGGTTATATTGTTCATCTGTCGTAATCATTGACCTACTTCTGTTATACTTAACTGATCCCTTGATCTTGATTGTGATCAAGCCGCATATTGAACAGGTTAGACCCTTTTTACGTCTATTTTTAGTTGCAACAGGGATTCACTCTTGAGCTTGGTTTTCTAATGTATTAAAATTATAGTACACATACTTTTTTATTAATTTTGTTTTACATTTGTTCTTTTAAAGTGAGCACGAAAATGACTAAAATTTGACATCTGTAAATAGATTTGATGTAACAGACATTTAGCGAAAATTATTAGTGCAAAAATCTTATTATTGAATAATTTTTCCTATAGGTACAGAAAAGGAGAAAGGGCAGCTAGGGGTTGGCAAGTCTTGCCTCTGCAATCGTTTCGTCCGCACCGACGCAGATGACTACAATGTCGATCACATCTCTGTGTTAAGTCAGGTATGTATATAAATATAGTATAGTACAGTATATTATTAAAACTAACGTGGTCAGAATGAGAGGCCCTCTGATCTTCGATCCCTAACCCGCATGCCCACCGTAGGGACTATATAATAAGAAAAAAAACCTCTGTGAAAGTGTACAAAGACGTCATAAAGGTCCTTTCAAATAGACCTAGTACGAGAGCAGAGCAGATTTTGATCATATTTAAATTAGAACCTTAGGTCATTACAATAAAGTCGATTTTTAAATTTCAATTGTTTTGTGGCGGCGCTCTATCATTCTTTTGCCACAAAACAATTGAAATGTAGAAATTGATTTTATAAGTGTGCTAATGTTCTACAAAATAGTTTGGCTAAATATTACAACTCCAAAGTATACTTTAGACGTGTCTTCATATTTTACTATCAAATGTTTCGTGAGTGTTTATAATCATGTCTTCATATGTATGCAGATTCATAAATGTCGCTAGAAAGCAACCTTAATAATTTTGTGCGAAGTATTCGATTTTTATTGTATTCCTAAATGAGCTGCAATCGAAATATTGTCGCAAAAAGTAATAATGTTGCAATGTATATGATATAATTAAACTGTTGGATTTTTAATATACTGATAACTGACATATACCTAATTATTTACACCTCTAGGACTATTTATTATTTTTTCTAGGGCTAAACTGTATTGGTTTGGTAACTTTGGTGTGTTTTGGATTGAACGGTACATATAATGGTTTAATATGATCGAACTTAATCCCTTAACCCATAGGCGATCTCACGTAGAACAACGTAACTGAAATTGGCTGTAGATTTTTTAAACTGTAGTGTAACCTCTGTGACCTTTTAATCTCAGTCTATACTAAATATAAAGATGCAATGTTTTAAAAAAGTAAAATTGTCAAAGTGTGCTCAAATGAAACATTTTACATCAATTTCTATTCAGCCGAACTAGGCAGCTCATTAAAATTCGATCCGACGCGACAACTTCCTATTTGGAAATATTTCTCGAACGATTATTTCCTCTCATAGACGTTAGGATGACAATTTCCCATGCGGTAATAAGATTTTGTCGTTTTCCGTAGTAATATTGTGCCGTGCTAAATATTTAGTTGCTAATTTTATGGCCAAAACAAGTGTAGAGTAAGCTTTGATAGCATTGTTTGGTTCAAGAGTCGGTTATGAAAGCATAAGCTTGCTCTTGTGTTGTATTTCATAGCATAGAAGTAGAGAGAAGAGTTTAATGTACAGCTTACCATTAGAAGACGTTTCCTTGCCGATGATGTCGACGCTGTCCGCTTGTTCATGGTCGATTATGGAAATTTGTAAAATCCTAGAAGTTATCTATTCCCAGCTCTTGTATAGCACATGTGGATGTATACTATATTATCGGTACCAGACTATCCATATTCAAAACATTTAAAAAGTATTTTTAAAGATCAACACATAAAATTGGGTACGTCATCTTTACTGTATACACATATTCTAATGTGTGTAGTTCCACTCATATAGACCGACCTTGACAGTGTCTTTCGCATGTTCAACATTTTATTTGCTATGCTATTTGATTAAGAGTAACTCGCAATTTGAGCACCCTCGTGTCTGAAACGAGTGAGAGGAAAAGAAGAAAAAAATATAAGCCACGATGCGAGCCGTTTGCGGACGAAACTCTGAATAAATGATTTTAATACCAGCCACTGTTCAACCATGCGTGTTTATTTTTACAAAGTTCGTTATGAGACCCGCTGAAATTATACGTTTCGGTCGTTCAGCTGTGATCTCGTGTGTGTCTCTTTTCAAGGGGAGTGTCGCGTAAGGGGCGCGCTTGAAATTCGTACTGCTTTATGAAATGACATCGGTCGATTGATAGAGAGATGAGAACAAAGGAGATGTTTAACGTTGGTATTTATTATTTAATGAAACCTAAGCGGAAAATGTTTTCAAAGGTTTTTTTGTTGGTCTATTTTTTTGTATTATATATATCTACCTATTCTTAGTAATGTTGTATAAGATATACTTTAAGGATAGTTCAAAGAGCATTGCTGCGTTTTGGCAACTAGTCTTACCTAAACATTTCCAATTAATGTAGGGAGTTTTCCAGACTGAAGCGTATTTAAGAAAATTTAGCTGCTGGAATGTCGAGGCATATGATAAATTTCGGATAGAAGTTATAGCGTGCATATAAATACTTATTAAAAGGAAATGAGCAGAATACCGAAAAGAGAATCGTGAAAATACTACGTAATGCATACTACAGGGAAATGTTAGATTTTCTGGATGTAAACACTATCCAATATCAAGATATTTAGTTCAATACCTGGTCAACAATATATGACCACAATCAATTGCCTATTACATAACTAAAAACAATCAATTTTTTATGTAGTACGCGAGCAAGTAAGCAACAATTATTTTCATAACATATTTCTAGTACACGTTTCATTCACGACATACGTTATATTATTACCGCAGATTTTTCTCTAGCTTTTGTTATTGATCACGTCATTGTTAGATTAGATTCAATGCTAATTTTATATCATTTACGGTTATTATTTATCTGTATTATCTTATTTCTCGATTAGTTGCAAGCGCGAGTGCTGATCTAGATGTCCTGGTTTCGATACCCTTGTCTAGTACTATTAGGGTTTGCTGACGTGAAATTCCTAGTATTACCTCGAAATCTGGATTTGTGGCCGGCATATAAAAACAGGCTCACTACATATCCCATGATGGGACGTATAATGTAACTGGTGAAACTTGAAAGCGTGCTACAATCGTTATTACATTAGTTTATGCGTTTATGTACATTGTTGCTCTTAGCGTGTTGCGTATATGTGCTACGAGTGGGAACGGCTCGCGTTTGCGGTCGCCTGATGCGGTTAACGCCTTTGTCAACACAACACACATGACTGGCGGGTGGCTTTGAAATACTCTTTATATAAAGCGCTATACTTGTATCGTTTTTTATGTTAAATATTACACCTATACATAACATTGTAATCGGAATGTTTTAAGAGTTAATAACAAAAGATCTTCGAACAATTTGTCATACGGTTCTCGGGTCCGTTACACTCAGACATGGAAGACTTTTTGCTCATCACACAAATATTTGTCTCAGGATCAATGGAGCCCACAAACTGCGAAACTTTAGATACACTAACCGATGTAACGACTGATACGCTTTGTGACAAAAGGATTGAGTCTTTTTAAAAGTGTCTACGTAGCATTTGACCCCAGTTGCAAGTAAATGACACAGGATATTAGATTAAGTCTTTGTTGTTTTACGCCGACCTTTAAATAACAAACGCCTAATTAAAGTTGTCGGACCAAATCTTTACACCCACTACTTTCGACGCCGGTATCCAGTGGATTATTATTGGCATGGATCGGATTATGCTGCATCCATTTTTGCACGGTCTCATGCGTCGTTTGCGCGTATGTATTCCAGCGTCAAGCGTGGCACATCGTAACGATATGTTATGGGCTATGTCTTGTGTGTACGTGCGTATTCAGCCTCGTCTATAATATACTTTTGTCGAATAACGTCGAATGGGATAAACAGCTTTTGTGTTGTTTTGCGATATAAAGTTTTTCAAAGTAAATGGTGAGAGACACGAATAGAGCTGATAGTATCCTATATTTATGATTCCACTCTGAAGTCCCACAGCGTTATCAGGTAATCACTTAGGGCGATTTAAGTTTTATTTGTGGCTATGAAATTAGATTTATACGCCCACAGAACGTGTACAAACTCAGAGAGAACCGTATTTAGTCACATTTCATGTTTTTCACACAAAGGCTCCTTTGTTTGTTAAAGGAACAGTTAGTTCTTACAGCTACGGACAATGTACTGGCGGAGCTGGTTTAGTGTTTCAGATTAAGGAGTAATGCTCTCTGCACGTCATGAACTAGCGTGTTGGGTCACTTCAAGAACATCTTCGAGAACTCTTGTATGTGTCGTCTACCTCCAACCAGCAGAGTTTTGTGGGAATTTGAGAGTTTTCTTACTATTTCTGTCTCTGCTTGACCACATGAAAACGTCGAAGTTACCTATCTACGACGGTATAGTGTGGGTAGTGTGTAGTCATCTCTGAATTTGTGTTCAGAATACTTGCTTAGCAGTTCGATCAGAATAGTTTAAATAGAATAATAATAATTGTTCCATTTATTCGTAATAAAATTGATACTACCAATAAAATCTCTGCAATGTGGCCACTTTTATCGCATAATGTCGCCAAACTAGCACGTTCAATACAACCTTGGTGAAGCTTAGGCAACGTTATAGAATCCGCGCGACGAGATAGAGGTTCGATGTGCGATCGTTTCTATTTAATAAGGCATACTCTAGTTGCGGCAAACAAGTACGGACTTCAATTTTTAAATTAAAAATACAGTTTATTAGAATAAACCACACTGGTTGTTGCACTTCTGGGTAAGGATTTCTTTAGGGAAGATGGGAACATCTATAGTATATTTGACTCCGTTGCACCAGTTTAATTAATTTCAGTGGGGAATTTCGATGAGCGCTTATACCGATGCAAGTTTGGACTAGGAATAGATCTAGTCCAGGGCCCGCGGATGGTGCTTATCATATGTATATAAAAGTATTCCAAATTTACATCATGCGTGCCGTAAGGACAGGAGTGGTAGGCAGGAAGAATAGAATTGAAAGAAAATGAAAATGAAACTTAAACCACTCGGTCTACTTATTACATATGTATGTATGCTATATGGTGAAGTCCGACCGTTCTGTGAAAGCGTTTTATTGTTTCAATTATCATACTACTAACATGATTTAAATTATTTGGTACTTGCTGAAAAATTTTCGTAACTTACAGTCGGACTTCAGCGGGCGCGTGGTGAACAACGACCACTTCCTCTATTGGGGCAGTGTGCAAAAAGAGCAAGATGAACAGGAGTACAGGTTCGAGGTGGTGGAGCAGACGGAGTTCGTAGACGACGCTTGCTTCCAACCGTTCAAAGGTATGAATAGATTCAAAATATGAGCTTAAAATAGAGAACACTTGGCTATTTAAATTGTGCACGAATTTATGTGTTTCGAAAGTTAAATTGTGTGTCTAATTCTAAGCATGCTAAATTAAAATGGGCTTTGCAAAGTCAATTTGTGGAAGAATGTGTACATATAGGAATTATTTTGATTCCAGTTTGTTCGTAATCTTTACAGAAGCTACCTTGCAATTTCTTTGACTAGAAGAAAACTTTAAAAATCAGTTTTTTAGTATGCTATAGACGGAAAGAGTTTTGTTCATTATTCAATTTGATTAATTGCATTTCAGTGGGCAAAACCGAGGCGTACGTGAAACGCTGTGTGGCGACAAAACTGCAATCTGCCGAGAAGTTGATGTACGTCTGCAAGAACCAGCTGGGTATCGAGAAGGAGTACGAACAGAAGTTGGTGCCCGATGGGAAGCTCAGCGTGGATGGTTTCCTTTGCGTTTACGATGTCAGCCTTGTGCCCGGCAGGACCTGGGAGAAGCAGGTGCGATCTTTAGTATTAAAAATATTGTTATGTACGTATATGTACGAGTAGAGTGGTCGTTGTATTTATTGATTGTATTATCTTCCAGAACGAAATCCTAGCGGCGATTCTCCAAAACATCCTAAAGTTGAAGAAGCCGGTAGTCCTCGTGACTTCCAAGAACGATGAGGCTAGCGAGCAGGGTGTACGCGAGGCTGAACGTCTGGTCCAACGCAAGGAGTTCAAGGGCAGTATTCCAATTGTGGAGACATCGAGCCACGAGAACGTGAACGTGGACCAGGCGTTCTTCCTGCTGGCGCAGATGGTCGACAAGGCGAAGGCTAGGATTAAGGTATGTAACGGACAGGGTTTCTATGCAAAATTTAATTTCTATATGTCCAAATGTTTACAGCCTACAATGCAAATGCATTTCAACTGATCTATACAGAAGAAATCTTTATTTTATAATTACCCCTAAGTACCCCCAACCCTATTAAACGTTTACAATTGATTTGAAATTCAATATTCACATATTCTTTTTCTACCTACAGGTAGCTAATTATGCCGAAGCACAACGAATAAGAAGAGAGGCGTTAGACTTCGTAACTGAGGCTTTCACCCAGCTCATTAGAATACACGTCCAGGATCATAAGTGAGTTGGTTTTTCATCATCATCATTCATGGTAATTTCATCTAAAACCGGCCAGATTTTTATTAGCATTTTAGTATTTATTTTGATTATATTTCTGTTTACTGCTACTTAGCTTTAACTGGTCCAGACTAAATAAAATTAATTATATGATAAAATAGTGATTAAAACACTCCAGCCACAATTTAGACATTGTGGTAGGAAAAAAATAGTATCAGTTACACATTTTATTTGAGTAGAAATATGTAAATATCTAATTTATTTGAAATGCTAGTCATATATTTACGAATATTAAGTAATATCTCTGTAAGCATAATATTAAAGACCAGACTGCTGAAAAAGTCCAAGTTAAGTTTCTCTTAAGTTATGCACAAGTTTAACTGGAAATTATTACTGGGTTTGTTTTGAAAGACAAAGGCTTCATTGAGAATTTGGCTTTGAAAGTTGTTTGTTCCCTGTCTATATTGTTCCTCTCGAAACATGTTTAAAGTTGTCCATATAATTTTTGTTTGTTGTCAGAGAAATATGGTCAGCAGTAAGTAAAAGGTTGTGTCACTATCCGGAATGGATTAAATTTGTACAACAGTTTGGCAATGATGGTACTCAGGTGAGTTCATGAGTTTTTATTTTTGTTCATATATTTTGTAGTACTATGATAATTATCATACATGTGAGTAGGAAAGAATTTAGAATTTTTAAGTAAAATAGTTATGAGAGTGAAGTTTAAATGCAAAGAGATTACATGCAGTGTATATTAATTACTAGATGTAATGTGAAGTTTAAATGTATATTATACTTGCTTGAATATTATCTACAGAAACATGATGTGTTTTGATATTTACAGGTTGTGTTTCGTCGTCATATTAGAAGGTTGAAGGAGGAGCGTTCGGCTAAGAAGCTTCGAAAGCAATTGGCCAAACTACCTCAAGTTCTGTCTCGAATGCAGCTTCCCACTGAGGAGTTGCAGGAGGGGTAAGTAATCGTACCAAAAGCGGTGTTTATATTTTTACTAAATTGTCATTCATAATTTTACTATTTACGGTCACGTGTAGCTTTCGATTAAATAGAGGTTTTAATTTACATAGGTTTCATTGACATTTACTAGTGACATTTGTCCATTGACATTTGTCTATGGTAATTAACGGTTTATACAAACATGTTCATAATGTATTGTGTTGGGCAACCTATAAAGAAGTAATGATCGTTGCAGCGACTGGGCGATGGTGGTGCGGCAGCTGCGCTCGCACCGCGACTTCTCCGTGTACTTCAGCACGGCGCGCTCGCACTCGTCGGCGTCGGGCTCGGGCTCGGAGCCGGCCAGCCCGCGCGCCGCCGACACCACGCTGCGCGTCGGCGAGCGCGCGCGCTGCCAGGTGCTTATTTTATTTCAGCATATTTTATTCATTTCGAATTTTTTTACATTTTGTTAAAAAAATTAAATTTGGAAGGATCCCTCAGTTTTTGAAAAAGAGAAATGATTACAAAAAAGTTAAGAAACAATGCTATGAAGCGGCATGCTGCAACAGTAACCCTAAGTAGGTTACATTTTCACGTAATAAGAGAAATGTGAAAGTCAAAGACAAAATAATATACATAACGTTAAGTTAGAGGCAAATATTAGTTGTGTTTTCTGTAATATTACATAGCTAGAAGTGGAAACGCTGGATATTTTTAACATCACAGTATTGGGCAGTAGAAATTAACAGAGATTACGACTCACACTGCAAATATACTTTCGACACTGCCAGCACTCCGGCCAGGACTTATTAGATTCGTTAGTGATCTAATTGCTTGTAGACTTTAATCGAAAAAAGTGTGTAATTTACTTTACGTATACGAATTGAAGTCTATAACAGATAGTAGATTAAGATTTTTATACAGACGTTGGGCCAGTCACAGAAGATCCCTTACGAGATTTTGGAGACGAATGAAGCGGCTTCCGTATTTAAGACATTTCTCCATGAAGCTCAGGAAGAGCAGAGGAATTATGAGTAAGTTTAACTACCTCTAAGCATATTGACATGTAAATTAGTATTAACATCGGCTGTTTTACATATATAGCTCCCATAGTAGGTTTCCTACTTCTGTGAATGGTATGGTTCTAACAATCGCAAATATACCTAGATTTGGTATAAGTATCCATGTAATATACATAGAAATTCTTGTCTCTTAGGAAACAAGCATGTGTCGTTCGTTGCCTTTTAGATTTGTTTATTCTATTTGATGGTTAACTAAAATTTTTATATTAAGAATGTTTGTTAAATGGTCCTATAACTAAACATATTCTATAGAAAATTGTCAGTATAGAGTTGTAATTTTAAAAATTGCAATTTGCAACTTGTTGACTACGATTGTCTTACCATGTGAACAATGTACCAGGTGGTGTCAGCAGTTCAAGCGTCTTCTCGAAGAGACTGGCTATGTCACTCCCGGCAAACAGTTGTCAGAGGTTCGCGTGCTTCTTATGGGCAGGGAGTGCTATGAGGCGTTGTCGGAGGAGCAACAGCAGAGGGTCTACGATCAGCACCAAAGGCAGATACAGCGTAGAGCCAAGCATAACCTGCAGGTAAGTTTGTTAATTTATCAGATGGCTTCAGGGAGAATGAGGTATTCATTCTGGCCAGTATATTCAGTTTGTGCTCTGGCTTCCAACAAGTACGATTGTGAATCAAATAGAGATAATATAGTTTTAATATAATCTGCATGTACCATCTAGAGTTATAAAAATTAGCTGGTAAATTTCAGGCCTGCTCAGGGTCTTTTTAAAAGTATCTGTAATTATTATGATAGCCCTTAAATGAGGTGTTTGATAACTTTTTCTCGAATCAAGGGTGGCCATCTTGTTAAGTAGCAAGTTGTTTAACTAAACAATGACATGACTTTATTTGATCGCAGGAGCTACTTTTGGAGCATGCAGACTTGTTCTACCATTTCAAAAGCATATCACCCACTGGGACTATCACCCAAGAGGACATCAAGGAGATCACTGATGTACTTCAAGATGATTTTCGGTAAGTTTCATTGATAATCGCTTACAATGTTTCTATTAATGTTCATTATAAACAAATCGATTAAACAATGTAAATGCCACTTCACAATCTGTATGAGAGTGATATTTGTAAATATAGTTGCAATTGAATTTATTGTTTGTGTAAACAATATGATAGGAGTGGTCTTTGTTTATATATTTTTTTACTGATGATGATTTGTTTATATATTTTTAATCACTGTAGGACTTGATTGAAATTTTTTTAATCCTGGTATTTAAAGTAGTATTAATGATTAGTTTTATTGTTTTTTTTCATATATAAACATTGATATATTTTTAGATATAAGATGCTAGACCGCATGGAGCAGGACCGCAAGCTGATGCTGTTCCAACATCTGGGCTTTGTGCACTGTCCCATGCGGGAGCATTGCCCAGCTGGCTCCAACTGTTTGGATGCCACACTACCTGTTATTTTAAATACTAGAGTTGGGTAAGTTTAGCTGTACAAGCATTTCTTGTATCAATATTTCTTTTTTAAATTGTTCTGTGAAGCAAGCTACAGGTTTAATCTGACTTCTGCCCACACTTGTACTCAGTAATGTGGCACAGCCATTGTTTTATATATGGTTGAGTTTTGTCTGTGGTGTATTTTGCTGAAGGGTTAGGCAGAATGAGTAGTACTATCACTTCACCAGTTATTTTATAATATATATCCCATATAGGTGATCAAATCACCCTATTTACACATTATTCTTGGTGCAAAGTTAGATTATGTGCAGTAACACTTATTATTAGTCTGGTTTTGTGTATAGAAGTAACTGGGAATTTTACTGCATCATTGGTCGAGTGGTTTAGAACGTGACTGCCCATCGGGAGGTCCTGGGTACAAATCCCGGGTCGAGTACTATTGGATTTTACTAATTTAGAATTTCTAGTTGTGACTCGGAGCCTGGATGTGTGCCCGGTGTATGGCAATAGGCTCACCACCTATTCTATTGTGGGACTTAAAAGTAACTGGTGAAACGTGGGGGTGTACTACACTCCTCTGCCG
>DWMG01000878.1:0-17136 GCA_018244855.1 Elbella merops
AACATTACATGAACGAATGTCAGAACTCATTACCATTGGGTAGTTGTTTCCACGGCACTACCGGGAAAACAAAGGGAAAAACAGGCTCCCGTTGAAGATAAGCGCGAAATAGATAAATATTTAAGTCAACGACCTTCAGGTACGTAGTCGAAACAACTTGTATTTCTTTGCCCCCGCCTCCCCTATCTCCTCTCGTCTGAGGCTCATGCTTACAAACTGTCGCATTACAGGCCATCCCTTGCACAACAGACCCAATTCATTCTAATCTCGAACGCACGATTTTCGACTCTATTTTGAATGACAAAAGAATTTTTCGATGGCAAACACTAAACTTGCGTGCCGGGGTCAAGATTACATTTGCGTGCGAATTGAAGTATTTTGAACCTTATACCGTGTCATTATGGATGGGCGCGCGTGAATTAGTGAATCGCCGTTAGCAATGTTAATTCTAAGCTAATGATATGAGTTTCATTCTGCTTAGAATTGCCCAGCCTTATATTTGGTATTACGTAGAGACAAGAAATTATTTACAAAACGTACCGGGCCGTTGCTCCAACAATGTGAATACTTCAGATTATTATCATACAAATGTACTGAAAACTATGGGCACATTTATTCACTGGCTGTGTTTAGCAAATTCGAAATAAACACCGAATTCCATCTGCCATTTAGGATCAAGGATTTTGTCTATGTGAACAATTACTACTATTGCCTTCGTAACGATTCAAGACCAGATCATTGTAAAGGCCTTGGAACATTACCTCAAAAGGGGAACCACCCATACCTTGTCCATTACTTTGATGTGGACCTCTTCCGCAAAGAAGCCGTCGGAATTAAAATAAATACTTGATTGCAATAAAATGTACATCGAAGCTTAAATATGGCTGAATATTGACTAACTGAATATAGCCAGTCGAAACGGCTGAAATATGTAACGTGTAGAAGTAAAAACAGTATTCTTCCTACTGATGCATCTACGGACTATTTCAATGCTAATGTTATGTGTATTGATTGATATCTTAACGGCGTATTAGCCGAGTGTCGTGTATAGCCGATGGGCGATTCGGTGTTCGCTACTGCACTTTCTTTGATGGTATCGCCGCGCGGGAGCAACTTGGACGGCTCTCGTAACGGATAATGGTCTCACTACAGGCGATTAACATTGAAATACCACGTCGGGAATTCGTTATAACTAAAGGTGAAGTCAATAAAATAAATAAGTTAGATAAATTATCGATTTTTTTTTCACTTAACATTACTTCGGTTGTAGGTTGTAGCAACTGGGGAAAAGTGGGAGAACAACCTCCTGTCTTCTCTTCGGGGAAATATAGGCGTGATGTTACATTACATTGGTTTTATGGTTACTTACATGCGTGGAACTTTCGTTTTATGTGAAAAAATCTAATTTTGGGTTGCATGGATTCTTTTATACCGTGGATAAACGAATATGTATTGATTCCTGTCTACTTAGTTTACTTTTAAATACGATAGAAAATATCAGATACACAGGTTCAGAAACTCTTCCGTCGCTAGAAATATTTGGAACCGAACCGACTGTTTGTATATGAGTCCTTTTAATCTGGGTGCATAATTTCCGTTTATTTACGGGCTCGTGACATAAACTCATAAACTAGACTGTTTCAAAATTATGGCTACGCTATATTAAAAGCCGAGAGCGACAACGCGCTGATGGACTTCAGAAAATATTAATAAGTTATCGTAGATATTGCATATCAAAGAGTTACCATTCGGGATCGCGCATATTATTGGCATCATTCACAAAAAATAAACACCACAAGCGCACAAAGATCAAAAACTGATCATAGAGGCGCCAACCTATTTTACCTATGCGACTAAATTCGCGCAGTAAGGTTCCGGTCCGTAATTCCGTAGTCGCTATTAACCGTTTCCTTTATAGCGGTTCTCACTCAAGCCGATTGGTCGCTCGACTCTAGGAAATTGTCTATAATAAGTTACGACTAATGGCGGCATTGTGCAGTATTCTTATCCGCCCGTTTCTTTGAAACGACTTTAAATTTTGATGCTTACTCCCGTTTACTTAAGACTTTGTTGAGTTCGAGGTAGAATTTTGATAATAGAAAAGCATGGAACGGGTTACACGTTAACTTTTATTTGAAATGTAATGTCGCAATTGTAAAAAACTGTGACTACAGCTTTTCTTTTCCAATTAAATTGTTTTTGTAACTGAAAATAAAACACACTTTTAAAATGCGTTTACTAGACCACTTAACATGTAGTTGTTTAGACCACTTAACATATAACAACTATTTGGATTGATAACTACGGCGTTACCTATCACATGAAAGTACAAGTCACATATATAATAATATATATTTAAATGTACAGTATGAAAATGACGCGCATCACAGAGGCACGGACATTGTAGGTAGAAAACATCGATCATCACAGCGGGTGTAGTCTGTACCCCAACAACTCCTTGCAAATGTCGTAGCTAGGATACGTTTATGGCAGTTTTCACTCAAGACGATTACTTCTCGCTGATGGCTCGAATGACCTGCACTTTGAGGATTGTAGTGCATTGCCTTGTTTCTACATTATGGGTTTTGGTGCATACGGGTTTTAGTATCGATAACAAAACGTATTTAGAATTAATAGATTTTTGAAGACTTAACTATAATTAACATTGGGGCATTAGGTAACATTGGGACGTAAACGTGGTGACGTGGTCCAGATGTGAAGTTACGTATAGCGGACGTATATAGTTATTTATATGTTTCAGATACTAGCCTCTTTTTTTATACCTGGCGATAAATATTTATTATACTGAAACCTTATATACCTACATTTGAATTTACTGTCACTTAGAGCATGCCTTATAAGGAAAACCTGGTGTTTAAGAGTTAATAATAAGTGACCATATTGACATAACGTGATTCAACCGCAGGAATCAGGGGTGAATAAATTATAAACAAAGTGTGCAAAGACTAGGAATGAACAGACGGTACACAACGCATTCCAGCTTAGTTTTGATGTAGCTAAGCGTTTCTGATTTAATAGTATATGTGTATAAAATCAATTTTTGGTTGAAATAGAATACTCACAGGGTAGAAATAAATTTAATGTTAATATTATTATTTTAGTGCAACAAATATTTTACACGATAATGTTTGTACAGTATAACAACCTTACATTCTAAACTTAAATACCGTGTACAGAATATGGGTCCATGCCCAGAAGTTAGGTACGAAGGAGTTGGTTACTTATTTCTTATTACGATAAAAAAATATAGCCCACTTTTGCGCAACTGTTTAAATAGAATAAAATAATTATATGTTATATGTTCTAATTTATGTTTTAATATTTTCATTCTATTATATTTTCTATATCCTTGCTTATAGTGTAGACAAACTCCGTTTATCACACCCAACATTGTCGTCTGTTGGAGTGACTATGTGAAGCAAATAAAAAGTTTTAAATATATTTATTATAATAAATAAAACATTCAACAAATATTAACATCATATAGTTACGGCCCGCAGTACCACCTCTAGAACATTCCACGTCATGAGCGATGACCCCTCATGACACGAAGCAATAAAATTGCAAATATCGCAGCAGGACGCGCAGTCGAAATGTTAAACATCAAAATAGTAATCAACACAAAATTACGATCAATAGATCATCGACAACCATTAATTTATAGTATTCGTGCCATAAAAATGAAATGCAATAAATAACCATGTCTCCGGAAAGTCGGGTGACATCATGGTATGTCCAGTTGTGTACGCTTGTCTGATATCGAGAGAGACGCGAGAAGCGAGTTTTAAACGAAGATATTAACATTAGGTTTAGTGATCAGTTAAAGGTCGTTTATAGGGCTTATATGGTTTTAATCCGCCCCTCTCTTCAAGTATTGTAATCTTATGTTACAACCAAAACTAATGTTTTTTAAATTTTAATACATTCATGACAAAACGTGTTTCAAAGAGCACATGTACCTACTTCTATTTTATTTGAAGACATCACGTCAATCTTAATCCGTTGGAGGTTAATACAATCAAAATTTTCAACGATTCCAATATTACACACAAACCAAAAATGAAGTACGAACGACAGTAAAACATGATATTCGATACGATACACTTCTCAGACACTTATATCATGGATTTGAAATTCAACAGACATATAGCTTTATGAACAATCAACTTTAACTGTATCACCATACGGCTTACATTTCATTACGCAGACGTTTCCAGTGTTTGCAAGGAGCTCTGTTCCGACCGCTAGGGCGCGCATAAAACTTGTAATTGCCGGGACATTCCCATTAAGTTAATATTGCAAACAACATCTTCGGTCCGTTAACCGCTCGCTAGCGATGTAGTTGGATTAGGCAATGCAAATGTTATTGCCGTCATCAAAGTGAATAATTTTATTAATACGACTACATCTTGTAGGAAGTGACTCACCACAATATTTCAAATGATGAAAACACATATGTCATCCAATAAATCCAATTAATTTTTTTCATCCTAGTTTATTAGCTATTGGTTTCTCAAATATTTTTGGATTTACAAAGGGAAAATCGGTAACAAACGTGTTTATATATCTTTCGTCATACATAGCTCGTACAGTTTTAAATAAACATCTAGCTCACGCATTACCACATTGTAAATAATGACACATGTCAAGACTATCCTAACCGCTGGCGAAACATGGTAAACGAAGCCAGCAGTGACTCAAATGGGTCAATTCATTAGGCAACGCGACTTATAAGTCGGCTCCCTCTATCTGCTGCAGGTACCGCAGCAGTTTCACGGCTCTTTATTTAGATCTGCTATCAATAATCAAGTTACAACTGCGTTTGAGATACCTACAGATAATGTTGATATAAATTCACTCTGTTCTAAAATGTCAGTTTGATTTGTAATGTCTTGAAGTTTACCGCTAAAATGTCAAATCTTTCGAATTAGTGTCCGACTTCTGGTTTACTTAACAAAGTAAAGTGCGGCTTACATAACGTGTTCTTGATAATACTAATCGGCAGCGGGTGTATACCTTGTTTATATGATAATGCTGATCTGATATAGTACGCTTTAAAAATATACAGTGTTGTAAAGTTATATACATATATTACTTATTATGTGTCGGGCTGCGTTTAAAAGTATGACTGTGTTAGAAAGTCCAACTTACTCTGTTCTGATGATCAGTGGCGTCCATCATAGCATTGTCGTAACATCTGTGTTGTAATAGAGTGAAACAATTATGAATATTGTTATGGACTGGTCCTTGGTAGTGATTGCAAGTGCGACTTCTCATCGAGAGGTCCTAAATTCGATTGCCGGGTCGCGCACTGTTGGCTTTTTCTAATTTAGATCTTCTAATAGAAATTCCTAGTAAGTGCTCGAATTCTGGATGTACAGATGATACGCGGTGTATGGCAATAACACATTTTGGAAAAATTTGTCAGAACCACTAACTCTAGTCTAATGCCGGAAGCGGCCCATTTATGTATAATATTTATGGTCACTTGATATTTATATACTATGTAAACAGATGATTGATAGATGTGTTTACTATTGACATAAGAGCCACTCATATTTTATAAAATATGCAGAATGCAAAGACTGCGTCAGTATAATTTAACGTGTCTTATATTTAGATATGATATTGCCTGGGCAGCAATTTTGAAACATTTGGAAATCATGTGAATAGTTTTGCCCCAAACCAACTGTTTTGTTCAACCGAAAAGAAAATAAAATAACACCCAGGGGACAAATCAACAAAAGAAAACAACGTAAAAATAATTGAATTAATTCAAAAACCCCGCGCCAGCTGCTTGACATTTTCGAAATTCTAAAAAGATATAAAACTTAAGTAGGCAGATCATATATTTGATATAAAATGATCTGACAAAATTACAGCCGCGTTCAATAACATCAAAAACTGAGCGCTTCAACGGGAGGGCCAAACGGGTGACCATAAATCTCTCACAGACAGTCCCTAATATATTACAGAAATGATATTTTGTAATTTAAAACAAGATAGTTAATTTCATATTCGGCTGTAAATCATATATTTAATGGGCCGGTGGGCGGACTACTCCTCTAGTAAGGGGAATGATTTTTGTGAATAGCTATAATAATATTATTATTTCAAAGTTGTCATATATAAACATTTTAAATGAATACGTACATAAATTAAACAAGGAAAATCACAGCTCGCATCACCATCGACATATACGCGTAGATTTGTCGACATATATTAGTCCATAAGTCCTTAAACGGAAATATGTTTGCAACCAACAATGACGCAGTTAACATCCTAACTTGGACAACTCCAGGAATTCTTGATTTATTTCTTATCATATGAAAATGAATTTCGTTAATGCAACAATCGATTGATCTGTTAATCCAGCAGTTATTAGCTTTAACTGTAGAGCTGGGGGTCGTGAATTCGATACACTCCCAGGGCAAATATTTTTGAAACGAGCGCGAGTATTTACTCTGGCCTGGATGTATACATTTTCACGATAACCACTAATTTATCTCACACACACACACACACACACACACACACACACACACACACACACACACACACACACACACACACATATATATATATATATAAAATCCACCCAGGCGCAATTTTATCGCTAAACGTAAAATATATCACTCAAAATAGCCCTGTAGCAATAATTGTACCTACTTGATATTTTCAAATATATGTCTTTATGATATAATAATGGATTATTTCTTAAAATTTTAAATTTAACGTTCTTTCCCTTTTATAAAAATCCTGATGTGATAACAATGATTCTGTAGATATTTTTGTGTTCAAAATACTATAAATCACTGATATTTTTCCCTCAAACCAAAACAACGTTCACAAATTTTTCATTTGTCGGCCGGTGTAATTGGTTAGTGAGAGAATAACATGGGGTGGGTGAGACTTTTCCATTTTATGCAATCTATTGGGCTGGGGGTTAGTTAAAAATAGCTCATTTCTAACATTTATAATAGCACTTTAGATTACTCTATAAACTGTGTGTTAAATAAGGAAAAGTTAAGTCTATGTTGCAATGTAATACATATTACTATTTAGTAATATATTTAAAGTGAATTAAGCCACGTCATTAAATTGAATTTCATTCATTTAACTTGAATTACTTAATGTAAATATTGTTGTGGTAAAACTGGAGGTAATCTGGAATATATTTACTTATTTATTTCTTATAATTTTCTATAATATTTATATTTAATTTTTTTTATTATTTATATTGTACCAATACGACACCAAGTAATGCTTATTTAACGTAACATCACGCCTGTAATCCCCGGAGGGGTAGACAGATGAGTGTAGTACACTCACACACGTTTGACCAGCTACGTTTACGTCCCATAGAATAGTGGTAAGCCTAATGCTCATTTGTCATATCAATATTGTTTTTTTAAAAACAAATATTGTTTCAAATGATTGCATTGTTTTTTTTCCTATCATCATCATCATCATCAGTCTATCTTAGTCCACTGCTGGACATAGGATTAAATAACATAACATAACATGTCATAACATAACATGACGTAACATACATCTAAAAGATACTATTGGAGATGAATTATTCATTCCTACATGGCTCATAATATGTCTTGATTAATAGCAGATAAGGTTGTGATAAATAGTGGTATATAAGCTATAGATAGTCGTTAAGCCTAGTCGTTAAGCATTCAGCTCCTCACTCCGGGGTTCTGGGTTCAAATCCAGGGCGTGCACCTCTTTACAAAAGTGCATTTTAAGTTTAAATTTCACTTGCTAACGGTAAAGGAAAACATTGAGAAGAAACCTACACATCTTAGAATTTATAAAAAAGTTCTAAGGTGTATGAAGTCTGCCAACCCACGCTTGGCCAGCGTGGCAGAACTATGGCCCTAAACCTCTCAATATGAGAGAAGACCTATATTCCAACAGTGGAATTATAATGGGTAGATTATTATAATTAGTGGTGTCCGATTTGTTCAGGCGAGTATTCGTTTATCAAATAAAAGCTTGAGAAAAAATGAACTGTATGTCTATGTGTGTATACATTTGTGTAAATATGGAGACATGGACAGGTTCATAGTTATATACGAGCTCTATATCAGAGGGTATAAGCAGAGTGACGCGTAATAGAGGAATATAAAACACACGGCCCATTTATTTTGTGCTGCCATGAACTAGACATCTTACCGAGCGTAATACAAACAAAAACGATTTATTGCACACCAACTTACAACACGTAACATCACGCCTGATCTCCCCGAAGAGAGAGCAGCTACGTTTTACGTCCCATAGAATAGGTTGTGACCCTATCGCCACAGTAATAGAAATTCTAAATTACAAAAATCTTACACTACCCGACCCTCGATCTGAACCCGAACCCTTCCGATCGGCAGTCGTCCTTGCAAACACTCGACCACCGAGGCAGGTAACACACATTTATTACCCAAATAAACTTTTTTTTTTTTTTTACTTTATATTTATTTTTTATTATAAAAAATAAATGACACTTTTATCACCAAGTTGTAGCAAGGACAACCTTAATGTCTAATAGCTTAATGAAATTAATGGTTGATGTAAGGTATGGAAGATATAAAATATCTTCAGAGCGTATGCTTTTAAAAATAGGGTAGGGCTTGCTGAATTTCGTAAATATTATGGATTCAAATAAATGTAAAGTAAAGAACATCTTGCAAGAAAGCACGTAATTTTTAAAACTGAAATTCCACGTGTTCAATTTAGGAGCCGCATAACCATTTAAGTATCTGTATATATTTATGTAGATAGCGGGATGCTGCTGGACTCGGAAGGCCCAGGACCGTAAGGAGTCGAGCCGAGTAAGAAAGGCTTATGTCCAGCAGTGATCATCATCAAGAGGCTGACGATGATGATATTTATGAATGAAAGTATAATTTATAACTTAGAGTACTTTGTATCATTGGACGGATATTTCATTTATTTATTTACTCTTTATTGCACACCAAAAACGGGAATAACAAAGGGCGAACTTAATGCCTAGTGGCATTCTCCACCAGTCAACCCTTGGCGAATAGTAGGACGATAAATAAAAAAGGCAGGTGCAAAAAAGAAAAAAAAAAGAAATGGAGAACGTTCATTAGCATCAGCATCAACTCTCTAATCGTGCCACCGTCAAACACGGATCTCTTGAAACCGTAGTCTGTCACGCTGGCCAAGTACCGATTTGGCAGGCTTCACGCGCTTTAAAAAGCCTTATGTAGAACAGAGTACAAGCTACCTCACAATGTTTTCCTTCCGCTGTTTGATCAAGTGGCATCTTTACTGGCATATTTTTCATGAAAACGTGCGGGTGTGCTTAAGTGGGAGACCGAATCCCATGCCACCCGGCTATCACTGCTGCATCATATCTTACTGGGTGGTCTTTGCACACATGATGCCGTATAGAAGAACATTCAAGTTCACTATGAGAAAAAAGGGTGGACCTCTTGAGTGTTAACAGACTAACAGTTCAATTTTGGACTGAGTAACTCACACGTACAACACCCATCATAAACGCATATAATAGCGTATACACATGCAACAAACTTTTAAACTCTTGCTGACACGAAATGCAATATCCATTGGTGTTTAATATGGTATGTTTGCTACACATCGTCATATATGTAGATATACCATCATGAACCCCTCTTAGTCCACAGTAGGACATAGACCTTGCCTAATGTGCTCCATCGCGCCCACTCCTAGATAGTGACAGGTATATCACGTAGGTACATATGAACAAAATGTGTACAAAACAGAACCGGCCTAGAGCCACGGTCGCAACGCAAACTGCAACGTTTATTACATCAAACGCGACAGTGCAAGTGCAAAGCCGTTAGGTATGCGACCGGATTCCGACGCGGCCGGGCGACGCGCACTCGCCCACTTACGTCGCTATTATGTCATTATCAGCGGCCTAAACATTAACCCAATTCAACACTTGATTAATAATATAAACAGCCGGCTAAATACGATACGCCGACAGCGATTATAACCGGCCAGTTTCACTTTTGATAGCGCACTACATTAAAATATGTATGCGCTCTACATTATTAACGTTGCGCTTTACTGTACACTCAGTTCGGCTAATCGTAAACATTCTCAATACACTATATTAAAATGGGCAAAATATATTCTTTTTAAACAGTACTTGTGTGCGTGTGTAAATTACTCAATGTATTAAATAAATAATACGCATTTACATACATATACACACATTCACGCACACTATGATAATGCAACGAAATCTAAAAGAAACTACGTGAATCAACACACGCAATATAAACACGGAAACAATAATACGCTGTAACGAGCTGAATATATATCACACGTCAAGGACGTTACAGTAATATTAAATGTGCAAAAAGTAAACAGTACAACAGAAATGTTAATGACCTATGACTAATACAAGATGCCGGTAATGTATGTATAATATCGGCATTCGTACAAACAACAGTAGCGGCCCGTGCGCGCTGGCGGATACGAGCAAACATTACATAACTCTTTGATTGTGTTCGTAAAAAGTTGGGGATTCCCTCCACAACAAGCACACTGTACACCGACACGCACCGTGCGCCTGTGTGAGTGTAACCTTGCCTTCCTTTACATATTAAACGCCGTCGGGCTATCCCTTTGCGTATCTACAACGAACAACAACGACGAAAAAAACAGCCGAGCCATAACTGTATTGTTGCGAGAAAAAGAGAAAACGAACGAGATGGGATTGACTGTTATTACTATTATTACTTTATTTCAAGCAGCTCCTGCGAGAAACGATAAAAGGCCCGCTGACCGGTTTACTTTTTTGTACTTGTTTGAGTATCAACAATGGGACGTAAACTGTATTCATCAGAATCATCTGTTCCGTTCCGACTTCCGAGCGACACATGCCATGCCAGCGATGTTCCGACGTGTACATCTCTACATATATATATGTGTACGCATACATTTTATTACTTTGGCCGTGATTCTTACGATCCTGTTAACATCAATGAATCTCAGATACTACGATACGCGTACATACATAACGTGAGCGCGACGGGACGCCGATAAATGGAACATTTACAAAATTTTATTACAACGATTCAACCAGATAAGATGCGATATTTATTTTGATAGTATCATTTTAATACGATCTCACGTTACGCTCTTTTTCATCTCGCGGCTCTGAAATGGTGAGTCGTTGGAAATGTTACACGTAGAAAAACACACCTTCAATAATAAAATAGAACAGAATAAAACTTATACATATTGTTTCCTAGAATAGTTGATTCATACAATATTTACTATCATTCTATATAAAATCCAACATGTTTCGCCTCTAAAGCTAATGGTTATTGAATGAAATACACTTACGAGTTTTATATTCAACATAAAATACTATAAATCTCGTTGAAGCGTACGAAACTATAAGAGAAAAACGCTAGTGTGGAAATACGTATCTGTTATTATACTTATTTATATATATGATCATATCTTCACGCCAAGTCTCTTTCAATGTAGACAGAGGGTGCAGAGTGCGAAATATCTCTATTCTACCGACCTGTGGTGCTTCTTCTACACATTTTTTATCCATCACCATAGTAAGTGCTCACCGTCTCTGCTTATATTGTCAGTGTGATCAGAATCAATCAAATCAACCTTTTAGATTCTGACAAGGTACCGGAGGTACTATCAAATCATATACATATGTTAGCTCACTGATGTCAATTTGCCACTCTTCATATCTATAACAAACGTAAATCTATGTTTGACGATCTGACAATCTGGCTGAATCGTAAAGAAGATATTTTTGTGCCAACTGGTAATAACTCTTGACTTGATTTAGTTTAGAAATTTAAAGAGTTAATATTAAAAGAATTCATTAAAATTGCAGCAACCGACGGCACAATTCGCTACAAGAGAGTATGAGTTTACAACTATAACACCAAATAAGGGTGAAAATATTAATAACGCCATTATATAGTAAAGACCGTTATTGAGCTGTATGTGTTGTAGGCTGTCAGGCCTCTCTTGCAACAGGTTTTAGGTTCAAATGTTAAGCAAGAATAATAAAATTATAACTAACTCTGAACAAATTACACATATAAAGGCCTAATTTCTTTTACATATACATATATACATTAAGATTAGCTTTTACTTTAAGACTTTCTTACAACGCTTCAACTGACTCGTAACGAACACTTAAAACTATAAAACTGTATTAAAACTATAAGGCTTAGTAAATAATAGATAAACCAAAACAATAAGATTTCTTTACGAGCGCAGAAGTATCGGCAGCGAAACAAGCTGCACTGGTAAAATTAATCGTCTCGCTTACAATAGGAATATATGATACGACCGCTTACACGAAGGCAGGTCGCGTGCTCTCTCGCCGTCTCAACGGAAGGTAAACATCATGGATGTCGATATATTTAATTATAAGGTTCTATAAATAGCCGTGCGGTCGGCCGCGGTGCGTTATTTCGGTGCGCGGCGTCACCAGCGGCCGCGAATGTCAAGCGCGCGGTGCCACCGCTACTGGGCGCTGAGGCGGTTGCGCAACAGGTGGCTTGCACTGATGTCTTGTTAAGTCTCCTCTTGGATAAACATTCAACAGTCTTCCGCTACCATCTCGATATATATCTAGCTATGTACCATGATCAACTGTTTTATTTAAAACGGCAGAAAATACAAAGACGGAACGACGAAAATTCAACATGGAGCCTTTTAGCTGTTATCATCATCATTCTACTCCTACTCCCAGCCAGTGCTCGACATAGGCCCCTCCAATTGCACGCCACCGAGCTTCAGCTGTTCGTATCCACCCATTGCCAGCCATTTTACGTGCACCGTCACTCCACCTAGCCTGTTTCGCTGTTATAGCAAAATAAAGCTTGTGACAGACTTTTAATTTTATAATTAAATGACTGTAGAAAGTATATAGAGCATAGATGAATCTATTAGGTGTGTACACAGGTGAAACTCGTGCGACGAGGTCGGATGTGTGTGTGCATATGTGTTACAAGACATGCACAAACGGGACGACAGCGCGAGGTTAAGGATAAATGGCTCTACTCGTGTTTATTTTGACGTCATGAGCAAACGCCGCTATGTTATGTACGTATTCTAAAACCATAGTAAAAAAGACTGTATAGTTGGTCGAGTGAAATTCTCAGTAGTAGCAAGGAGTCTGGATTTACGCCTAGCGTATTGAAATAGACTTAATGCCCATTCCATAGTGTATAACATAACTAATGCGTCATCTTACCACACTCTGCCTATTTCTTCGGGGAAGTACAGGCGTAATGTTACGTTATAATAAAAATGAACTAATCTGACTATGGGCTTCGGCCACGTGGATACGACCCGAGATACATATGACTCTGATTTCACCGGTACACACAGCAGCAAGTGTAAACAAACGGATTACAAGTGTTACTGACCTAATAAAGCGGACCCCTTTCTACCCAAGACGGTTCGATATAAAGAACTCCCTTCTAGCTATGTACATGCTATCTGGAGTACGTTGGGTACATAAGAGTGGCGGTCGTGACCTTTTAATGTAGATATGCTCGAATGTATAGACGCCCGCCCCGCTATGTACCTACAGACAAGTCGCGGGATTAAAGAAATGTACACCCCCTCATTGGAGGTGGCATTCGGCGTAAACTGCACTGTAATAAACATACTTCACGGAACTCGAACGTTTAACAATTTAACGAGATTTTGTAATATCAATTCATTCAAGAGATTCTTTTGTCTTTGTCTTTTGTCTTTTGCTTTTGTCTTTTGTCTTTTGCTTTATTTTTAATTGGCATAACAATTTTATACTAAGTAGTTAAAGGTAAGTAATGACTATAATGACAAATATGACGCATAATGTAATTAAGGCTTGTATTAGAATAGAGACCAGACCGGATAGAGTAAAAAACGTTACAACCGGATCCGGACTCCCGTCGCCTCAACCCTGTACGTAAACACATCACAATTTCGGCGGGCTATTTATGAATTAACACCTCGCGACTTAAACACTTGAGCGGTTTATAGAGCCACGTAGGAATGTGTGTATGTGTGCATGAGTCATTTACCTTTCCGACTGCACTCAGAGCGAGTCCTTGGCAATGGCCCCTTTTACATTCATACACATTTATCGATGTAAGTTACGTCACAGCGGCTGCATTATGAAGGCTAGGTGGTTGCGTCATTAAATTCGTGCATGCAATAAGCCGTAACGTTAGTTTTCGTTCGCTAATCTCGCACTGACACACGTGGTACGGTTGGGGTTTTGTAGCGAACCTAGACCTTATGGACTAAATAGAATCGACTGATTTATTCCGTCATAATATCGCTAGTGTGTTAAAAATTGTACGTAAGCTTCTCAATTGTAAATTTTGTATCAAAATCGGTTTCAACATTTTAGAAGCTTCTCAGTTCCGACAATTTGTCTGTAACAGGCATCTCCGTCCGTTTGTTTACTACAACTGTAATACTCATAAGTTAAGAAAACATCGTAATCATATTTACCCATGTAATGGCGTTATGTAACTCGGGTAATTTATAAGTAGGCAGAGACGAGCACATCTCGATGGCGGGCAGGACGGCCGTGCACGTGACCTGTGCGACGGTTAGGCCAGCCGGTGATAGCGGGCTTGACCTACGCAGGTTTCCCTCGTTATTAATCCGACGTTTTGATTCCAAGCGGCGCCGGGCGCAGGGGGACCGGCAATTACGTGACGTCACCGCGGTTTAACGACCCCATTACAACATACTGGTATGAATGAATGAATGAATGCAGGCCGCGTGACGAGTGACGTTTTTGTCCGCCGTGACGCGAGCCTGTCGTCGTCGCTCTTCGCCGCGAGATAGGCGTGACGCTCATTTTAATGTAGACATTAACCGGTCGCAATTATTACACTGTTGGAACAGATGTGCTTAATTAAATCTATGAGCTGTCTACACACAGGTGCCTGCCTATACGCCTAATGACGATTGTCGATAACCAAAACATTGTTACCTAACGTTACACACGCTTTCATAATGTTACGAATCTTTACGGTTTGTCCACTTCAATATTCAAGAGTATATTGTAATAGATAACAGTGAATGAAGCAAAGAATGTGAATTCACTTTCCAGAGCGCAACGAAGGGTCGAGCTGTAAAACCGTCCAATGAATATGTCTTACTGAAAGCGAATCCTGTACACCATTTCGAGAATATCCCAGAGCGCTTCTAGTCCGCAGTGCGCTACGTTGACGAATACAAAGTGAAATTTTAACAGATGGCAGTTAAACGGTCAGCAACCCCGTTCGGCAGACGTCGGAGGCCGATCCCATTATCCAAGCACAAACACAATGACACGATTATCGGGCGGTGCGCGGGCCCGGAGACGGCCAGCATTGATTTTACGAAATCCACATCACCGACTGAGAATGAACGGTCTCAGTCGGCCCCCATTCATCTCGTTTTCATGTACACACCACCGCTATTGCGATACGAAAGTGAGAGCGAAATTTACTCGGGCCGCACTACGCACCGCACGGCCACGTATCGCCCTAAATACGAACAGAGAATAGATATCGATCGCCGCCTAACACACTAATATATAATCACATCTATTGTTTACCTGACCCGACCGATGTGTTAATGAAACGCGTCTAATCCAATAACGTCCACGTTACAACGTCATATGTGATAAAATTATATACGTACACAAACGCAAAGTTCACCATCGATTTTCACATGTGATCTAATGAGAACGCTCTAGAACATTCTTTCGAAAACAACATTAGCGAAGACGCGAGACGTCTCAAAAACGAACGCATAGTGTAAATCCACATCACAAAGCTAAATCTAAATATAGCGGGCGCCGATATCAGCGGCTCGCCCTTGAACCAGTCGCACGGAAACATTTTATTATTATTACCGAGCTGTCGGCGAGCACGAGTATGTCGGGTCGACGACCCCACAACCACGTGTCTCCTTATCGACAACTATCTAACACGATTGTGGGTAAACAACGCGCCGAGATAAATGACTAATTCCACAACACTTGTTTATTTGAGCCATTCATAAATAATCAGCGTAACGTCATAACGATTTCGACGACAATGACTGCATTTGATTGTGATCGTGTTTTACGGCGCCCGCGGAGATACCGCCCGCCGCCTCGATTACACCGGCCTGCTTGTAATTGCACATGACACGATGTGTCATGTTCTTCACAACAACCTCTTACATGCATTATGCAACCATCTGTCTAATGATTACCTAAAGTGTATTATCATAAGAATTATTACATAGACACAGGTTCCTTCCATTTCTGTTATTACTACATGCAGCCATTGGTGTATATTAGATACTCTCATAAACCTCCAACTGTGCGTAGTTAAACACAGTAAGAGAGGGTGTTTTGTTTTAAAGTATTTAGGAAAGAAATTCAGAGATAATTAAAACACATGGCAATATACTGTGATCGATTGATTATACTGACGACCATATAATCGTATTATATAGCACGTAACTTTATATAGCACAAAAACAATACGATCATAAATAATTTCCTGTAAACCATAAAGGTTAAAGACAAGAGCAATCCAATATACAAAATGTGAAATAATAACTTTCTCCTGTACAGTCGCGCGGAGACAGCAATTTGGGAAGTCGACACTCGAGGCGAAAAGCGCTCTCCAACGAGTCGATTAATTGCGAAGTACCTTGACGGGTGGAAAACCAACCGCATCGTGGGAAGTGGGACATCGTTACGTAACCGGTATTTGTTCACCGGCCAGCCTACACAGGTACATCCTTACAAATGCGTACGACCTTGAATATGAACTGTAAAGTGTAAACAGGCACGTGCTCGATGCATTGTTTTATGGCAGCACGCCGCGGCAAGGCAACAACGGCCGCGCCAGGACCCAAACGTCGTAAAGCAACAAAGGACAGTGTTACGGTTTTGTGCTTTCATGGCGATTGTTACTGAGAGGGTAAATTAAAATGTAACCCTTTTAGTATGTACATTATTATTAAATTACAAAATGAATATATCACCTTTACTTACATATTATGTACTAGCAGTAACTTTAATCAAAATTTTTATTCGCCGCCACCACCACTGGC
>DWMG01000879.1:0-17133 GCA_018244855.1 Elbella merops
TAACCCATTAATCTCTCACCAATTCTGCTAATGAACTCGGACTTTCCTCTAGCAATTTGCCTCTTGGTGAACCTGGAGGCAGCATTGTATTTTTTTTGTTGATTGTATTCTGAAGATTTCGGATCCTTGCGCTCATACGCCGAGATCCAGGATCGGTAAGTCTCTTGCTTAAGCCTTGTAGCCTCAGCACAAGGCACACCAAACCAAGGCTGATGACGTCCACCAACTGGTGAATTAAATTATGCTGGGGTAACGGTCACGCTGATTAACACATTTTCCTATTAGTTTTGCCCA
Organism: Elbella merops; assembly: GCA_018244855.1. Lineage (NCBI taxonomy): Eukaryota > Metazoa > Arthropoda > Insecta > Lepidoptera > Hesperiidae > Elbella > Elbella merops. Next base: position 295 of record DWMG01000879.1, read on the forward strand.
TGTCTGTCTTTGCGTCTTGGAAAGAAGGGAAAAGGTAGTTTGGCCTTTCCGGCGTATGCGTGCATACGGTGTAAGGTTCACTTCGTAGAAAATTAAAGACGATTGTTAGGATATCAATTATATTTCGTCTTAACCCGATTGGTACAGAGATTGGTTGGCGACTGACTAAAACTATTACATTAATAAACTATCAAGACAAAAGAATACAAAGAACATGATGTAATTGTGCTAATTATTCTAATTTGGAAATGGTGCCTCGAGTAAGACTATATGATGCAATATCTATGACTAATTACAAGTAGGCACAGTAGTACAACGCTGACAGACAGAGAGACAAGGTGCGAATGCAAAGGGTTGTCCGCTATAGAGGGTAATGTGAAGTGCTGGCTCGAGGGACGGAAGGTCCCTCGATCCCTTCGCACACATCGGATCCCATTCGGGTCCCCTATTCAGGTGCGATAGCCATGAGCGGGACTTTACACTGGTAGGCTGGACAGCATCCCAGGCCAGAGGTTGTAAGTGATGCTTGGGTTCGGGTCCCTTACTGACTGGCGGGCGGCTAGCCGACAGCCGTTTCATCGGCTCTCCCTGGTCCCCGAGCCAACATGTCATTCCCTCACCCAGTAAGGACGCCCCGTCACTCGCTGGAGCCAAAGACTGCCGACAGTACATCACCTGTGGGATAGGAGAGTAGGGTAAAAGGGGAATAACTGGCTCCCAGGCGCACATCCAAAACACGTCCTAGGACATTTGGCGGATGACTCCGGGCGGAGGGTGGTAGCTAGCCAGGTAGGCACTCGTGGACACCTTACCACCAAATGTCGAGTTCTGTCGCCTCTTACGATACCCTGGTACCTCGACATGGGATCGAGGATAGTATTTTTTCTCCGTCCCGATACGGATAAAATGCTTCTAAAAGTGGTGCTATTTATCGTGCTGCGTTTCGTTTAACATCCATACTAATGACTGTATCGGCCAATCATTTAACGTCCGTAGTAATGACTATCTTCGATATGTATAATGTTCATACTGATGACCTTCTCCAACATATATACTCGTATTATTAAGATAAACATCAAGTTGTGGCAAGCATTTTTTGTCGTCGAACGAAAAACCCTTGGAATGTTAAGCAGCACATCTGCAAATCGCCTCGGCACTTCAACGCTTATGGGCGACTAGCGACGGGGTGGCGCAACACATGGTAGTTCAGAACCCTAGCACGCGGTGCGGGGGGAAGCTTGGCTTGGGTAGCGTGGCGAGGGTTACACGGCCCTATAAGTACCAGCTTCGGGATCTGCTAGGAATGCTCCCCTCGACCATCCAAGAGGGGGCGCATCCGATGAAGGCTTCGTGACCCAAAGGTCAAAGCCATCCAGGTGGTGTTTAGTGGGTAAGGCACGGCCTCATACGTGAGTCCCACATAACCACTGCGAACGGTCGCAGTGGTTTGCATGAGCATTCACCACCTCCCTCCCGCACGGAGGGTAGCCCTTGTCTGGGCGCAAAAAAAAAATCTGCTAGGAAGACACTCTTCCCGCAGGCGTTAGGCCGTAACGAACTTAGTTCACCGCGTAGATGTAGTATTCTTGCATTTAGGCTTTCTTGTTGTAATTATATTCAGTTAAGAGTTTGTTAATTAGTCATTGTAATCAGTTATGTAGATATTGTTATAGTAATAAAATCCATTGTAAGATCTAATAGGCAAATAATTGTAAGACTTATAGTTACGTTGTATGCGTGGTATTCGGACAAAAATAAAATGATGACAACAATGACATCTAATGTGCATGTGACATGACAATTATGACATGACAGAATGTATTTATTTTCTTTCGAATGTAAAACTTTAAATTTCACAAAATGTTACACAGATTTCTTACGAAAAGCGTATATATCAAAATATATACAAAACGCGTAAATTTGATTTTCAGGACACCCGTCCAATCCTATTCGTGTCACCAATGTAGTATCAGTTTATATTCTAGTAAAAAAAATTCTGAATTACGAAATTATTGCGAAAGAACTTTGTTCGTCGGAAATGATTTTTTCTGTATTAAAACAAGGTATTATACTAGTCATGTAGACGCTCAAAAGAAAAATGAAGGTGTCGAAAATATTACTAGGAAATCTTCGATAGCGACTTCAAAGAAAACTAACAACAAACTAAAGCCTACAGAACTAAAACGATTGCTTAGTTTAGCCAAGCCTGAAAAATGGTCATTGACTGGTAAGTTTCTTTTTAGAAAAAGTGTTATTAGAACATCCAAGTTTTTATATAAAACGATTTGTGTGAAACACTACAGGTGCTATTGGGTTCCTGATAATATCGTCGAGCGTGACGATGGCGGTGCCCTTTGCTCTGGGAAAAGTATTGGATATAATTTATGGTAGCACCAGTGACCTGAGCGCCGCTCGAGAGAAGCTAGACTCATTGTGCTTGATGCTGTGTGGAGTTTTCTTAATTGGCGGCTTGTGTAACTTTGGAAGAGTCTATTTGATGTCTATATCAGGTAATATTTTTGGACCAGTTACTTGACATACAGAGTAACTATTATCCAGTCTAAAGATTAAAAAATAGAGATAAAAAAATATTAAAGGAATCATAGACCTGATAATTGTGTACATTTTGAAATTTGAATAATGGACAGATCAGCTCAACTTTTGTTATCAGCTAGTTACATTTTGCAGTTCAGATAAAGCTTATTCTATGAAACATTTATCGAATGTACAGTAAAAACTCCTTATGCTTGATTGATGTGTTCCATAAATCCATGCTGCAAATACAGAAACCACAAATATGGAATGGTAATTAGTATAGAATCTTATAGGACATGTTCCAAGGTTCCAAAAAAAGTAATATGTATGTTGAAATAAAGTGAATTTATTGACAAATTAGTAAATAAAAACAACCTTCATTGTCAATTTTAGACAAAAGTTTACAGAATTTAGTATTTTTTTCATGCTTCATCACTTTTAAAAGATGTTTAAATTGTGATTGATATTCAGTAACCTAACCTAACCGATCCCTTTCGATTTCACCAAAACTTCGTTCCGCACATTGAAATTTTGCAAATGTGTATGTAGATTCCTGTTGTTATACTTACTTGACTTGAAATGTGTCATTAAAAATAAACATATTACTATGTCCGCACCTCCGCACCCCCACACTACACTCCTACTATCATTTTACTAAACTTAATCCAGTAATATATCTATATCACTAGACTTGAACCATATTATAATTAAATTCCTAGTAAGATAGTAATGAATCGCTTTCGCATAACTATGTTCCGGTATATAATTATATTCCTAGGGATATAACTACACATATCAAGGTTTAACTATCTTACTGCGACATACATACATAAAAAAACCCATTTTATACACATATAAATACTCAATGTCGTACACACAGTCAGAAAGACTAACACACAGGCAGATAAACAAGTCATTAGAATAATAACAGATAATTCAATGTATCATTCAGATATCTACCGAGTCGGGCATCAAACAGAAACTTCAGTAGCAAACTCTCACGCCTAACATAGAACCAAATGATCCCAAATATTAAAAGAATTTGAACACGATAGAGTAACGGGTCAATTTATAACATTGGCTTTTTATTATTACATACGTTGGTCATATCATCATATGACGGTAATCCCATGATTACTACCTGCAACTGAATATCTAAAATTATCGGGCGTTCTACGGTGCCGTAAGCAAGTGTTAAAGCCATTTACAGCTAAGGAATTAGAATAGACTACACGACTATCAATATAACCATTGCCGATGCAAATGGTATGAACACTGTCGATAATGACCGCTAATGGTCGGATGGTACACCGTCCTTAAATACTGAAGTGAAGGTGCGAATTATTCTGTCTTTAGGTATACTAAAACGTTCTTGGGTCTGCCGTTCTGGTGTATTAGAAATGATAGTAAATAATTCATAAGCTTCAGCGACACCGAACACTATCGATTCTTGAATGGGGGCGGTAAGTGGAAAAGTTCATTAGCGTTTTCTCGGTTTGGGGTCAACCAACAATTCTCGAGTCAAAAAAGTAGTACGTATCCTAACAAACACTATGTGACTGGTATTGAGTTTTATCAAATTTCTTTAGCCTGAATAACCCTGTTTTAAAATTATTACGTATCTACGTTTACCACCATGTTTCAATGTGCCGAGAGTTTGTCAGTTCAGATTCAGTTTTTTCCTTCAGTTTTTCTCTCGGTGTAACACCTCTATGTAGGTATGTATGTATGTATGTCCATGAAAAATATAGGTAAATCTGAGAAATCCAATTATTTTTGTTGAGATGATTTTGAAGTTCATTAAACATGCTTATTATGAGACTAAAGCATTAAAACATTATAATATACTTGCATTAGTGTAGATAGGTACTCATTATGAGTAAACTATTATTTTTTTATATCTTTCTTCTCTTACTATCTTTAGTTTTTCCTTTTACATAAACTTTTATTTCAAATTGTTATTTAATATCTGAGGTCGGTTATTTTTTTCACTTTCATAACTCGAAAATCCAAGCCTGGTATGAGTACCAAACATATCAGAAGCTAGTGATTATTTCGCTCACGGAGCAAAGCCGGCACGGACTATGCGGTTATTGACGTGCCTATTAGTCGATGTCTAAGACTCGAAGAATCTTCCTCGTTGGAGACGGCTCTTGCTTTGTGTTTAAACTTCAAAGCATCTAACGATGCAGGGTCACGTACTTTGTGTACCAGCATAGTATAGGGAAACTTTGGTACACAATTATGGTTGAACGTATAATATTTAATGTGGTATAAAATACTTTAGCTAGTGATTATTATTTAAGCTGTAAAGCATTAGGTTTAGAGAAAGGAATATACTTGTAACTCAAATTGACACGACAATAAAATATGTAGAAGATATTTTTTGAAGATTTCAATTAAACGTGTACGAACATTAGGAAAATAGTTTTGGGAATTTCTATATATTTGTGGACTTGTTTATTTACTTCCCCCTCAAAATGTAGTGAACTGGTTTTAAAGAAATTTTATGCTGCGGTAGCCGATTTTGTGCCGGGAAAATTTCTAATTTGTACAATCTATATTCTGCATTTTAATTCTCTGTTAAGGTGTGAGTATGCCCAAAATCAGAAACTAGTGTAAATTAAATCATTAGAAAACTTTAGGTCAACTAAACTTAAATTGCCCGTAGAATTATAACGCCTGAGCAAATATGCGAATATTAGAAAAATAACTCATCCATAAATTTGCCCTAAAAATTGTTTATTCATTATTTTTTTTCAAAACCATTATTTCTTCACAACGACCACATAAAATATATAGTAAAATCTGATAGAATCGGATTGACTATTGTTCATTCTAAGCTAAAAATAGAAACTTAATTTACATCTCAAACGACGCATACAAATGAATCAAAATCTAATGACTTCTAAACAAGAAACCGAAGCACTTCGAGTTGAGGATTTCGCGAATAATTATAGGCTTCAGTCAAACCACCAAATATGCGATGCTCCCGAAACTTGCTTGAACTGCCAAATAATAAAGCTTTATTAACATCAAATAGTTTCACTTGCCAGCTTATACCAAGAATCGGGAGGTTAATCAAGAAATTTCATCTCAGTTTAATGAACTGTGGCCTATCTAAGATTAGCGTCAGACATTTCATTCGGTTCAACAGTACGTGGATAGTCGGCCTGAACCCTTTATGTAATTCAAGTAGTTCCTGTTGGAATTGGGAAGACGTTTAATCTCGTGTTTATTCCTTATCCAATATGTTATGTACATATATCGCCTACAATTAAGTTTATCAACCAATTTATCGTTCCAGTATTAGACATAAATCTTCTTAGAAATTGAGTACGGTTTAAACTACCGTTTATAACGTATAATATTTATATGGTCTCTAAAATACTCTAAAATATGTTTGCTTAGCAGTAAAGTAACCGAAGTGGGGAAAGCTTGGGTAAAGAAAAAAACCTAAAACGTAGCACGATAAGCAAACACTTTGGGTTCCCATAATATACATAAAGAGAAAATACGTAACCGTGAATTTTCACATCAGCAACATAATTACAAAGTCAATGCGAATCAAAAGGCAATCTTAAATAATCAAAGAAGTGCCTTCTCGCTAAGTTTCGGAACAGCTCTTCGGTTGTCGTTCCAGGTATTTTACCAATCTAATACGTGTAAACGTTTTTATTTTGAAACTGCTTGTAAAGGTATAGGAAAGTAACTGTATGCACTGAAGAAAAGAAGTATAGTACACACGTTTCACCAGTTACGTTTACGTCGCACCATTAAATAGATGGTTAGCTTATTTCTATGAACTGGGTACAGAAAATTTATGGATCTTCGAAACATTTGTATGAGAATTTTTATTAGAATTTACACTAACTGTAAATATAAATCAACAAAACATTTCAGGTATACTACGAATAAGTGGCCTATTGTCAGCTCGCAAGAAAGAGAAGTATTTGATCAAATTCGGTTCGACCCGATTCCGCTGGGTTGCCGAAACCTACGGATCAGATCGATAAGTGAGGATATACCCTAATTCGAAGTAACAGCGCCACTCTGACCTCCACACAGCTGAGAGCAACTTAATGTATTTTAAGTGGAAAATGTGATCACATTAGGAACCTTTGAGTCTGAGGGAAGGTAATTTTCGAAAAAAGTGTCGTGATTCCAAACAATTTCGTTGATAAAGGAATAAAATCGCCAGAGTTTATTAACATCGTGGAAAATTGTATAAGTGGTGTGACCAAATTGTTTTTGTAAAGAAATAGAAAAATGTGTGCGACCTAAAAAATGTGATTAGACCTTTATTCCGTTTGTAGAACATTTACAATTGTTACAATATTGTTGTTGTATAGAAACAATACATTTATTGCAACTGGAGAGTTAGAAAAAAAAATTATTGCAAATTAATGGACAGTTTTTGAGGCCACGTTTCCGTTTAATATTATGAAGGAATCTTTAAAAATACAAATTAATAACAATGTATGTCATTTTCTATTTAATGAAGTGTGAAGTGTGTACATACTTAATATGTCTAAATGAAAAAATATTTTGATATCGGCGACCCTAAAAGAATTCGAAAAGATGTATCGTAAAGCGTTCCTAAGAAAGAGTTATGCGACTATTAAACGCACCGCCGCGATTAGCGGTAAATGTCATATTTGCTTATATGAAATCCGTCGATACCTAACACGTGCATACTACCCAATGCACGTTCCGCGTGGAGCATCTGTCTTTTGTACATGATATACCGCAAGGAGGGTCAGCGCATAGCATAACAGACATCGCATTACTGTGAGGATCAGTGCGGAGCAGGGCGCGTGAGGTACGTATTGTTGAAGTGATCTATATCATTCTGGATGTAAGGGGTTCCAACCAACATCTCAGGAGCACAAGTCAACCTCACCTGCACGTGGTGCACCCTGCTATAACAGACGAGGCTCTGGCTACCGGCTAATTGCAGTATAGCGCAGCCCAAATAGGCACGGCTAAATGTCCTGGCCGCTGACGGGCAGCAGCGCCGGCGGTGCGATCAGCTGTGCCGTGCAATCTCCAACCAGCACGCCCAGCGTGGAGATTAAGGGCATAAATCCCCTTTTGTGGAGGCCTATTTCCAGCAGTGGACTGGCTGGAGATAGGCTGATGATAATGATGATATCAATCCGTGCGGAAGCTGTCTGTCCGCACACCGCCGCGGGCGGCGGTGACCGCCAATTGCGGCGGTACTCGGCTTTGAATAACAAGCTTATAGCTTAGTTAATTATAGAAGACAGATGTGACATCATGTACGTACGTCTATGACTAAGATCTAAATGTAATGAGCAATGGATTTATTATTAAAATGTCTAGAACCGTATAGAAAATATAAAAATAAAGTAAGAGAGCTACCAATACATTCAGATTGGCTGCACTCCACTATTAAAATCACTTCAGTCGCACTGTAACGGTATATACGTATTTAAGTAGGTATAAACTATTTTATAAACTACCTTTAAAACAAAAGCTGATTAAGTCAGTAGCAGAATATCCCACAAAGAAAAAATAATGGAATATCTCGTTTCACCTCAGGTCGTTTGTTTCATTCTGTGTAACAATTTAATTAAGGAATTCATTAACATTTTACAAACATTTGATGTAGAATTTCGTGCACCATTTGGTTTTCTACTTAGTAAAACTGAAAACAACTTGACGTATCCAAAATAGACATAATAATATAATTATGACATTACGTTGTGGCGTCATCTCTGTTATGGGCTTCCTCCAACTGAAGCTCTTCCTGTCTATGTTCTGCTACTTTAGCAAGATGTCTTAGTATGTAGATTATAGTATTTAGGTATTATCTTTTTCAATTTAGAGGGCTTCTGTATTCAGTTTTTATTATATGTAGGCACTTGGTAATTAAAGTGGAAAAATGTTTTACATGCTGATATACAACTCTTTACAAAGGTAAAATACTTTTCAAAACTTATTTTATATACTGAAAAGAAATCCCTACTGAACCTTTTGCAACTATTATTTTAATTGCTACTATTTTCGAACCGGAAATGGTGAAACCGTCAAGAGTTCACTAAACATTCTCGATGCTTTACAAAAACTTCGTTAATTTTAACAGTTATTGGTTTCTTAAAGTAGTATAAATGTCTATTAGTACCGAATATACGATATTGAGACGAGACAAAATGTTGAAAACATGTGTTGTGTTATTTGTGGGCTATTAGTAAACATTGGGGATTCTCTGGAAGTATGTCATAAAATTAGTATCCGAAAACATGTCGTTGTGACTTTTAAAGACGTTACAACCGAATTTACTACTGGTGCTTTCGCGGTCAAAGGAATAAAAATAGATAGTGGCATACGAAAACAGTAACTTTTTACGGTTTCTCTAGCGATACGAAAAACAATGTCGCCGTCCTCGTAAATATCCCCTAATCTTCTCACAAATATAGTTTTACCGACGTGGCCGCAACTGTATACCTGCCAACTATATAAGATAGACTATGACTACGCAGTATAAAAAATATAAATTTTGTTTATAACAAAGTTGATAATATCGGTGTATACCTTACATAACGTTCTAAATTTAATTCCAGGCCAGTCCGGCTATATAGACGATGTATAATATTAATTTTGTGCTTGGACCTTTGTATATATATATGTACGAGTACGTATGTATTTTCATGACGCCTATAGCGCATAGTCCCTACGACAATGCTTTAGTCCTTCAATTTTGGGGGTTTGGGGGATGAAGTTGTAAGCAGATGACAGTAGGCTGATATTAACAAACACGTTGGCTGTCACGTGTGCTCTTTATTGGACTATAGCCATACTGCAACATGGCTAACTTTGTTCAAATTTTGTTATTTCAGAGTGCTGAGAGTTTTTTTCTCCGGTTTTTTCTCCCGGTCTACTATAGCCTGAGGGGCGCACAAAGCCGAAGTATAAGTATATGTATATAACTAAAACATGACCTTCATTGAATGTATGTATATACCTTATAATGAATAAAATAATTTGAATTTGAATTTGATCTAGTGTACTGTAACAGTAAAAGAATTAATGATAACACTAATGATGATGACAATGATGGTGATGACAAATAATTCCAACTTTATGAAAGTTTAAAGAAATATTCGTTTTAACTAACAATTTATGTTATTTAATTCTATACTTCAATAGCCACTCGTTCCTTGCTTCCGATAATACAGCTTCCCAATTGACGTGGACATTCGCTCCTGTAAATCGGCTTACAGATTGTTGAGGATTAGGCGGGATGATCATATTTATTCCCTCTGCATAATGGGAGTACATTACGGTTCCTTCTGAAATGTCTTTGTGTCCGTCTCATTAATATCCGACGTTGTATGGAAGCCTACACAAAGGAACTCGTTGCGAATACATCCTTAGTATGAGAGTTGTTATTAATTTTTATTTTCATACAAATTATACCGATGTTCTCTTTTATTTTTCTGGCCTCTAACTCACTCTCAGTACAAACTTTCCTATTTCCGCTCTAAGGGGCACTATACATACAACTCATTAACTTATTCAAATAAATCTGCATCGATACGTTTTTGTCTCATTCTGGTAGCCGCAAACAGAGCTGGAGATCTAGCTTTAGCTATACAATTTCCTCAAGCTTTAGATAACACTGTCTTATGTATCAACTAATACTTAAAGTAGGTACTAATGCATTAAAGTGGTCATTAGGATTTTTGCAAACATTATCACTTAAACATATGATTTCGTCATTTAATTACTGAATGACACTAACACTACTGCGGTATATAATTTTTATTTATGCCAAATTTGAAAGAATCAATCCATAATTATAAACATATAAAAATATTTAGTGATATCTAAGTAAGCATTAAGAGAGCTTCTGTTATGATGATCAAGCGGCTAATAGATTACATATATAAATATATATTTATATAGATATTTTTTACACACAGAAACAGAAAAAAAACATATGTTTATTATACAAATATATTTATTATACAAATTTATTCTGGATGGGAATTGAACCCACGACACTTGGCGCAACCATCAGGTTCACTAACCACTGCACCGACGGGCCAGTCAAACAATAATTATACTAATCGGTTTTTTCCTTCATAATTAACCTAAATGAATAGTCTTGCATACTTGCATTGCTTTTAGAGATTTATCGCTGTTCAAATGCTCAAACTCGATAATCAATTGAAACAGTTTCTGTGACTGATATGTATATAAAACTGAAAACGTGAGTTTCTATACAAAAGAAAAAGAATATTTATAGCATCATTAGTCTTTGAAATACTCAATAATGCGACACAATAAGACTGTGCTAGAGTCGCAAGTAAGAAGTGGCCGACATTGATGAGGGTGACTCCGTGTCATTACGCCTTCACACACATTGTAAGCTGCCATTTTTGCCGAATCGAATAGATCTCACTTGATTGGCATCAATCTGTTCAGCTTTCGTATTCGTTAGATAAAGGAATTTTCTTTTTCAGTTTTTACAATTTGTTCTCGTAAATTAATACAATATATTACTGAGTGAGCACCGTATCGAGCACAAACCATGCTTCTGTTTGTTCTCAATCCTTAAATGTTCCGAGAAAACATTTCTCTAAAAATACGTTTAGTTGTGATGTGAAGCGAAACGCGGTGAAAATATTTGCGCAAATATTTGTTGAAACTTCAGTGTCTGGTAATATTTGTATGTACCTTTTACTACGGGTTAGTGAAAATCAAACAGAGCGTAAACAAAATTTAATACTTTTTATCTAAATGATTAAGTTTTCATCAGTGACACAGTATCAACGTTATCTCTTTTAGTTCACAACATTTCTGCGTTAATCCATCACCTTAATTACGTCGAACGTGTATTGAATTATTCTAAGAACCGTAGCTATGACGCTATTTTATAAGAATGACAAAACAAAATGAACAAAACGCCAGAAATATCATATAAAAACAAAAAGTGCTCTTATCGACGAAACCAAGGCGTTGATATACGCAAGGGAAAATGGCATAAGAAAGATTTTTCATATAAGATATTCATCTCCCCATACACGAAAGAGCCTTGAAGAATCAGGAACCAAATATACATACGAGAATACTACCCGTAACAAATTGGGAGTATAAAGAGCGAATAAATTGCCTTCATACGTATGAGAATCGGCATAATCAAATGACGCACACTATTTCTGATATTTTTATCTCTGCTCTAAAAATGTTCGTACTTATCCATATAAATATCGTAAATGCTTTTGTGATTCTGTCTATTACGAACATTTACAACACCATTGAGGTAGCGAATCAAACCCAGGGCGCGTTGGCGCTCATTGGGGGAGGTCTATGTCCAGCAGTGGATTAAGATAGGCTGACGAAGATGATGATAATAACACCGTTAAGTTGATTTTGTTGAAATTCGGCGTGTAGAAAATCCGGAAAATTCAAATTCATAAGTCATTAGAAATTATTTTTAAGCAACCTCATAAATGAGTAAAATAATAAAATCCTTATGGAAATTATTTAGCTTATGCTAAGTTAGGTATAGAAGGTATCCTAACATACCAAATAGTAGTGGTAGAAATTAACGTACACAACAACGAGTAGTGAAGACGGCGCAGAAAATGTTTATCGAAAGAGCAACTGGTAGAATAATTAATCAGTGTCGAATAATGGATTCATGCTTTACTGCTATACTCGTAATACACATATATGGTATAAGACAATGCATTTTCATTTGACCTCAGACAGGCGAACAAAATGTATAATGCAATTCGATTATATTGAATGAATCCAAGTTTGAAGTTGAGTAGAACTAGAATATTACTTTTACGTTTAGAAAGATACGAAAACCTCTGTGCATTATCGTCATCATCACCATAGACCCAAAAAGGTTATGCCTGTAAGTGAGTTATCGTTGCGATATCAGCAGTCCAGTTACCATAGAACAAACTATATTTAATTTAGAATCAGATGACCGTGTGTGGGAAAAATCAAGGTATTGTTTTATTTATTTTTGTCGAAATATCGAGGTCCTCTACTCACTATTTCGGAGCAAAATTATGATCTGCTACCAATGAGTTAACAAATCATTGCTAAATAAATTTGATCAATTATAAATGGAATAATTGTGCTAACATTAATAATTTTAACAACAATTTTGGACATTCCACCAATCGACCATCTGATCCTGAAGTAAGCGTCCAATGTGCTTGCGTTAGTAGTAACCGGAAGGCTGATGAACAGTAAATAATCAAAGTATTATATATCGAAGTATTATATATAGTATTATATACAGTGCACTAAAAAACTTTTAAATCATATAAAAAATGATGTAATTAAATAGATTAGAAGCCTACGTCCAGCAGAGGACATCTAGAGGCTGACGATGATGATGATGATGAATTAAATAGAAACTTATAACTCATTCACAATAAGATATTATTATATTATGAAGAAATTCTTGTTAAATCAATAAAAAAATTACTAGTTAGACAGAGGCATATTTATTGAAGTCTACTAGGATAAAGTAATAATAAAAATAGAATCTTGTGCGCCTTGGAATGATTAGAAAGGTGTTGAAACTTCGTTAGGCTTTTTAGAACTTGAAATTGGTTTTATATTAGGAGTTGGATTGTTTTTATTTGATTGATATGAACACAATATTTTCAAATAGTTTTAGATTCTTTGAAACGAGACATGCTACGAGATTTTGTGTCGAAATAAAAATTAAAGCCTGTTGTTACATTACCTTTTCTTAATTACAGCCCTTATTTTGTGACTACAGCGTTAGGGAATTGATTTTCACAAATTTTCTGGAAAATAAAAAAAAATGTTTTTTTATTTCATCAGATAAATTGTGACTCAATCTTTTTGAAGCTGCTGGATTCGGAAGGCCCAGGACCGGAAGGAGTGGCGCCGATTAGGGGAGGCCTATGTCCAACAGTATCTAGAGACTGACGATGATGATGAATCTCTGTTACTATACAGAGACAAGTACGCCATCTACACACGAATCCATAAAACTGTATATTAGAATTGAAAGCTTTGATGATATTAACAATTGATTGATCGCATCGAATACGAATACATTTATATGACTACACAAACATTACCATGATAAAAAATATGCGTATTAGATTGCTGAAGATTGCTGCAAGCTTTGAGAGTCAATTCCCGCTGTTAAGAAAGACATTTTCAAGGCAACAAGTCAATTTTGTAGTACTCATATGTTAAAGATATACTAATTTTTATTTGGCACAACAGACACCTTCAATATAATTAGATATAATAAGATTAGAGATAATAAGAAAAGAACCGGAGAGTTCCATTATGTGGTCATCCTATATAAATTCAGATATTAATCTCAGCTGAAAGACATTTCAGCCGCTATATGAGATCTTTATGAAGGGTGTGTAAATATGATCATCCCATCTAATCCTTACGAATGTTTATCTGAAAGCTGATTCACAGAAGGCAATGTCCGCATTGATGACGACTTTCTTCAAAGAATTGGTCTGAATGTCACCGATGAACGAGTAGCGAGATGAATGAGAAAATACGGTCTGTGATGTGTAAGTAGCATGAAAATTTGCATAGGATTTAACTTCATTTTTTTTGACATTTATTGTTGACGTAATCAAAGTGTAGGTACCTACAGTTGACTCTTCAATTAGATACTCGGATGAATGTTTAAATAAATTTTATCAATTTTGATTGTCTTAGTTTTTTCTTAAGAGTATTCCATTTCAAAAGCTGAATTTACATTGCATGATTAAATTTTGAATACTAAAATTAATTTAATTTTGACATCACGACAAATTATTCTGTAAGATAATTTGTGTCGTGATATATGTATTTAGTTTCACTGTTTGACTACTGTCTAATACTATAAGACAAGGTCTCCTTGAAAGAGAAGGGCAAAACCGCTATCTTCACAACGTAGTATATTTCCTACAAATGGCCATAAATATGAAATGTAACATCATTCGATTTCAGCAAACTTAAATCAATAACAAGGACATTGGTGCAACTTAATGTATTTTGTATTCAAGATATTTGTTGATGACCTGTCAGTTTACTCGCTTACTATGCGACAAGTCATCGAAACGAAATTTGTGTGAAGATTAGACGATATTTACGAGTACAGTGACATTGTTTTCCGTATCGCTGTGGAAACCGTAAAACGTTAGTGCTGTACGTCACTATCTATTTTTATTTCTTCGACTACGCATGTAACAGTAAATCTAGGTCTTTTAAAGGACAATGTATACAATATATTTAAATCCAAATCTTTGACGGAATTTATATGTTTTTTCAAGGTTCTTGTCGTGTGTATACACTATGTATATAATGCTTATTTATATTAATTTGTGGTCTATGTACCGCCTGTAAAACTACTCAGTTGTTCTTCTACAGGTCAACACTAATTAAGGGTATAGTAGCGTTTCCATATGATTTCAACTATTTAAAGTAACCTAAAATATTTGGCATTACATTAAAAAAACACACACCGGCTCCCGCACCAACGTTCACTTCGAAATCCTTTTTACAAAGAGCCGTTTATTTCAGTAGGCAGACGTGCAGAAAATTGGGAAGGTCATCTCCTGTACCGGAACGCGTATCTACATATAGAGCTCGGATAAAGAACCTTTTATGACTGGTCACCAACTGAACAAGGAAACAGAAGAACAAAGGATTGTTCTGTGGTATTGATAGTTTTGTTCCGTTTCGATACGACAGTATAAACTATGAAATGAGTTTACTGCTGAAGAATAAACACCGAAGCGTGCTTCTCCTGTGAGCACCTGAAACTAGATCTTGTAAGTTAACAACGTGATTGTTTTAATTGTATTATTGCACGTTTAGGAGTGGCCTAGATTTCTATTAAGACCCTAATACACAGATTTAAATGGTTTCATTCTCGTATAAAATTTACAGTGTTATGCAGAAATAATCAGAGACTTCTTTGAACTTTTGTAATTTGCTCGCATCTCACAAAGTACTTAAATAAGATTAGTTTTAGTTAATTTTTATTATCAATATTAGTTATTTATATATACACACTTTTTAATGACATTTGATAATTCAATATACAGTTGTACGTCTTCAATAACTGTCGCTTCCTTCCCAATCTTTCCGGGTATTTTACTTACATTTTAATTAAACTGATTTACATTATTCAAAACTTAATACATTCATCAAAAATTCTACTATATAAAATAACATTTATTTAAGACGGCTAAAATGTGTACCTTCATTTATGGACTAAAATACAAAAAGGTGTGTAGCCACATATAAATACTTTATAAGAACGCCGATGTATTAGTGCAGTTAGTGTGAGTAGTGGTCAATTACAAAATCTAAGAAGCCGTCATCACAATTTTCTCACAAATATTACTACTGCGTCATTATCCACAAATAATGCCACAACTCATAAACGAAACAGCAAAAGAAGTTTCACAGTATATTTACGATAAACAGATAAAACCTTAACGTCTGGACCGGTCGTCGTTATTAAAGAAAATTTACAGCATAATTATCGGCTGAGAAAAACTCGTAAACTTTGAATACGAGTAGATGACCTGGCAGTGACATTGATGGCGCATTATGGGTAACGATCTCTGCCATCTGTTATGATAACAACAGAACGATCCGTTTATTGAGCGCAGACAGTAAAAGATCGACGGCGTCGGTCATTTTAACGTTTTTATTTCTATATAATCAAATTAACGCACGCATTATAGTGCAGTTTTAAAGTATTATTGTCCTTAAAGGCTTAAAAGGATCGTACTGCGTTGCGCCTCTTCTCGTATCCAACACCAGGTAGACATTGTAAATAAACAGAGCACAAATCACAGTAGAGGAGAAGTAATTATAGAAACAGTAATTATAAAAGAAGTAATTATAGATTAACATTGCCTTAAAAATATTTCTAACTACCCATGTTATGAAAGTGTCTATAATAGTTTAGAAATTCTTTTTCAGTTTATATGATTCCGACCTGAGACATTTCTAACGAAGTATTAAGGTACCGTACCGTACTAAGAGTATTGAAAAAAGGTATTATTAATCGATATTATTAATAGTCCTTATAATTTGAAAATCAAGATTAACTACAACTAGTATTAATCACATAACAATCTAAAAATTAAGATAAACTAATAGATTAACTAATAGGATCTGAAAATAAACATACTATACTTGAGAGCAAAGAAATCGCACACCTTAGTGTGTTCAGTTTTGACCAACTTATTTAAAGAAAATATGTAACCATTTGTTATTATTTTGTATTTTATTAAAAACGACATT
>DWMG01000880.1:0-17133 GCA_018244855.1 Elbella merops
CCATGCATCGGGCACATATCCAGACTCCGAACCACTACTAGAAAATCTAAATTAGAAAATTTTGTAGTGTTCGAGCCGGGAATCCAACCCGGGACCCCCCGATCGGCAGTCGCACTTGCAACCAACACGACTAACGAGCTAGAGCTAGAACTTTTCATATACACGTTAAATCATCAATTCATAATTATTTTACGAACTACAACCAGACTTTCAAACTAATCTACTGAACAGCATATTTTATTCTTATAAATGTTTAAATATACACTTTATGTTGACAAATATTTTAATTGTTAAGTGAAGATTACCATATTACATCAACGAAAACCGCATCCATATCGATCAGGCCTTTTCCGAGACTACCGTACACAAACGCAGAGACAAGCCGGTAAACAAACAACAACATTGTTTTGGGTTTTTAAAGCGTTATAATAAAGACATATAATTGCAGTATTATAAAAACATCTATGTGCAAACACGAATCAGTTACAGATAAATCATACGTACAAATTGTGGTTATACAACGATAGAAAACATTATTATTCTCTCGTGAATCGTTTAATATTATCATTGCTTATATAATTGTATTGCTTACCCTTTCAGAATTATTGAAAATTTATCAAATTCATAGTAACATAATCACGCCTGTAATCCCCAAAGGGATAGACAGAGGAGTGCAGTACGATCCCACTTCTCATCAGTTAAGTTTACATCCCATCCAATTTATTCCTAATTCAAAGGACTAAATTACAGGAAAAACCTAATGTGTATTACTCAAATGATCCACCATTGAACATTGGTTGGATTTACCTGTTATTTTACGATAAACAAGAAAAAACTGCATCCACGTTGATAGGTTGCGCTGCTGTGAATCATCGCATGTATAATTTGCACGGTCCGTAAGAATCTTAACTTTTTACCATCACCATCGCTCGCTCGACCCAGTTATACTGTTCAATACCACACTGAACGGACCCATTCCATTGCGTACAATTATCAACCTTATAAGTGGACGGGACAAAATAAACGCGCAATGTATTATGCGCAACACATTAGACCGCAATTTACAATTTATGATTCCTATTTAGTAATAGGTGGTCATAATAAATGTTATGTGTAAATATTATGTAAATTGTATTATGTATGTATACAATAGATTATATTATAATTTGTAGATATACAGTAGATTATAAATACGCAATAAAAAGAGGATTTCCAAAATTTTATTTTGCAAGTATGAAAGTAATGTTAAATAAATAGTACATGTACATTACGAGGTTAACGAGTCAGTCTTCAAATATCTGCAAGAAAGAATCAGACAGAACATAGATTTAGAAAAAGATGAAAACAGGATAATATTTTCTACATATACCTACCTACATATGTACATACATACCACACAAATATCTATATGTATATTATACCAGATAGACTGAAGACTAAAAAGAGAACGCTAAAATGTTACATGATAAATGTGAACGAGTGTTTTCAATGCGGTCAACCCGACAGCGTTGGAATCGAACGACTTCACGAGAGAATCTAGGTTGAGGGTACCCAGCATTCAACAGAGACGACTTTTGTCTTGATTGCAGATCAAATAAACCATCACTGGCGGGAACTTGCATCATTTGTGTGTAGTTTAATTGTTAACAAAAGGGCTTGTATATTAAAAACACACGAATTAAGACCCACAATAAGCTCAACCCCTATTCCATCGAACGTATAACATAACGGTGACAATTGTGAGTAAAGCACTCTGCCCATCCCTTCGGGGAAATACAAGCGCTACATTATGTTAAGATCTCCTTTAGGGTGGCTATCACGTAAGCGTTCCGATCCTAATGTTTAGATCCAAGACAAAGCAAGGATCATTGACCTCTATCATTGTGTCGAAATGAACATTAAAGCGCACAGAATCACTCGATTTCCTCGTCAGATATAAAGTACATTTAACTATTACGGCAATCTCATAAAAATGCAAATGCAACTTGATTATTACCTTGATAATACATACATAGTAATGCTACGTTAGAACAGATTGCGCTCGTCTTCACAAAGAAAACGCCCGCCTTCCATACAACTCCAATTAAAATATTTAATTTAAAACGTTTCACAACCCATTATCTTTAAAAGGTGTAACGGTGAAAGCTTTTCGTGATTCCAAAGAGAAAATTGTCTCGTTGAGTTCGTTCCATCCATCTTTACTTGGTACGTTATTTCTTATATGTATTATAAAAATATACCAAGACGTAGTATACCACGATTTTGCTAACATCGACGAGCTCAACATCTTAAAATAACTAACTTGAATGATATTATGTAATGATAAACCATTGCTCAAGTATCAAATAACTATTAAATACATCTGAAAGAGAGAGGGAGAGGGATAACGGTATACTAACATGCCCGCATTGTACGAGAATCCTCACGAAGAAGATTGTCTAAATAAGCCACATGGGAGAGCACCAACAAATTAAAAAGCAAAGCAGTGGTCGTGGCCGAAATCGGTCTAATTATTACGTACGTACATATTGTATAAACAACAGGCGTTCCACAAGATGGACTGAAAAACATCACAGATAATATTTCACATCGATTAACAGAACGATTTAAATGGATAAAAGATCGATGCGTATTAATATTGTTGTGGAGTAAACACCAGCTTTGTCCAGCTATTTGTTTGCTTCTCTCTACTTAGTGTATTCTCACTGATGCCCATCAGGTATGTTTGTACGTGGCTGTTTGAATTACATCTTCTGTTCGCCAGTAACTGTGTCAAGTAGAGATCTCGGATAAATAAGACCTGCTGCTCCTCAAAATTGTTACGTCACAAAACGAATTAAACCGACCGTTGATTTTAACGAGACTGCAACTAGAAGGCAGTACCGGCAGACAACTATGGCACATAACAAGCTTAATTGCTGAAAAAACTCGATTGCAGATTTTTAATTCCATTTTTTAAGCTATTGCCAGGAAGTGGACATGCAATAATATTACAAATTTTAACATATAAATGTATTTTACTTCTTTTAATGTATTGAGTTTATTTTAATAATAGGTCGTAGTCTTTTAGATCCATGTATCTGTGTATGTCATAAACATAGGTAGTAACAAAAGCATAACATCTTGCCTGTAATACCCAAAGGGATAGGCAGAGGAGTGTACTACACTCCCACATTTCATCAGTTATGTTTATGACCCATGGATTATGTTGTGAGGCTATTACCGTACACTAAGCACAGATCCAGACTCTGAGTCCACTACTAGCAAATTCTAAATTTGAAAATTTCAATAGTTTGTAACCAAGGATTTGACCCAAAACTTCCTGATTGGCTGTCGCACTTGCAACCACATGACCAATGAGGCAGAGAACAAAGGTAGTAAAACATATATACAGTTCCTTGGGAAATTACCATCACTAAATATATTTTTACCATGAAATTTCTTACAATTATTAGAGTGTCAGTCGAAAGGGTCTGGTTAACAAGTCATAATATACATATATTAGAGATTGCCATCTCAATCCTCGGAAATGGTTACTCATATATGCCCACAAGTCAGACACTGACTATAAATAACTGTGTGAATAATATATAATAAATAGATTTGCAATGCTAACAGTTGTGTTCCTTTAATGTTTACCGGAAACCAGTTCATTATTATTACAGATTAACAAGCAATCTTTATCAAAACAAAATGAATGAGATAAATCCTTTTTCTACAACTCCATACAAGTTTGATTGCCCTTCATCACTTCTGGCAGAGATGGAGGATGGATGGCTAGAGCTTTATACACTCTTTCAACAAAAAGAAGCAATCAAATTGCGAGCGAGGGGCTTACACATGACCATATTCTATCAAACTGATAGATGTAGGGCACATTTCAATTCTATGGTAAATATAAAACAGAAAGTTAAGATTTGCTATTGTCAATCAAATTTCATCATTGTACTGCATGATGTGGTTCCATTAACTACATGATTTTATTCAATTTTTTCACAGTAAAATTTAAAGCAACCTCGTTCTCAAATTCCACTTTGTCTATGGTTATTTTCCACTGTTACTATATTGAGTCCTTTAAAAATCTAGTAATTCATTCTTAAGCATATGCCTAGTGGTAGTGACAGTGGCTAATTGAAATAAGTAGTATATTTATTAGATATATTAGATTTCTTAACTGTGTAATAATATATAACTGAAACAGGAATTTCATTATAGAGTAAAGTGAAAAGTCAAATGAAACAATTTTTATATAGTCTATTTCCAACAAGAACACAAATTATGTTTCAATGATGTGACAAGGAGTAAATAAAAAATTAATAGGAGTGTCGGTCACCTCTTTGGATATTGCAGGTGTAATGCTCCATTTATTTATTTTTAAATTTAATTATTCTTAACACCATCTATTGCCATGAAAACTTTAAAAAGTCATAATTACAGACCATTTTTAAATATGGTATTGGTACACCAGCAAATCATAGCTAAGTTACTCTGTACATATACATTCTAAAATAATTTGTTGTTACTATATTACCAATAATATCTACCTTAAAAATATACCTTTTAAATAGAACACGATATACAAAGGTTGGTTGAACTTAACAATATTTCTATAAAGCTCATTTAACTTATCAACCATGCTGATAAGCTGTCACTGTAGAAAGGTGATGTTGCAATCCAGATCTTCAAGTGAGATTTGTCTGTTTTGTTCTATAATAATATTATTGAACATTCAGGGATAATGATAGATACAACAGAGTAAATCAGAGGCCATTAGTTTTTTTAATCACTTTGCAGGGAAAATCAACAGACAAATATATTATATTATGCATATATGGTACAGCAATTACTACTGATGATTTAATACAATCAATATCATTGCAAATAACCAGTAACATTATGTTATTATTATTTTTATACTGATTTGTCAGGTACCTTACAGTGTAGACAGTGTGACAACTGCCAAATGAATTTATCTCTCCAGACCTAACATTTTTCTTTTAAATACATCACTCTCTTTATCAACACTATCTTTAGAGACCTCCAAACTGAGATATTAATGATAATAATACCATTTATTGTACTACAAATAAATTACCTAATTGGTTATCACATAAATCTTCAGATAAATAACCATTTCCATTTAAACTAATGTAATGTGCAGACAATATTGTTTAATATTTATAATTTATTTTTTTATTGGTGACCCGTTTGCTCGTTTGCCCCCTATTCTATATAAAAAATAAAAAAAAAATAACAATGATTCAAAATTCCCTAAATAATCTACAAAAAACCTAAGGGATGAAAAGCCTGCACATATAGTGATAATAATATGACTTAATCATTCATGTATCTATTTATTTATTTGGCAGTTGATGTGACCAATGTAGTATGCAACAGTTTTTCAAAGGATTGACAAATTTATTTTAACTGGAAGGCTTTGGGATAGTATGTCATACATCATATAAACTTATTATAGGTAAAAGTATTATAACTGACTATTCTTTGAAACTATATAACATAGATAGTTAGAGGCAAATAAATTATAAAATGAAATATTTGGAACCAGACATTCAATAGTAAAAACATTAATAACAATCAAATACACCATCAATGCCACACAGTTTCTAGTGACTTCTACATGCATACATATTTAACTATCTATCTGAATGTATATCTACAAATATCTGTAATAAATTAAAACCCTAAGAAACAATAATGTTTTTTCATAATTACACATTTATTCTATTATTATTACTGCAACTGTCAAGTATCTGATATTTTATAACCCTATTCAATACCCAAGAACCCTTCAGGAAGTTCCAAAATCTAGAAATGACAATAAAATAGAATGAAGATGGCTCTCTATACAATTGTCGTAATTATCATTTGCTGTTATTATTTTTCTAATAAGATATTATTATATGGGTAGTAATTGAACATCAAAAGCGCAGATTTAGCTGTGAAAACAATTATCTAAATAGAAAACGCGCGCAATTTCGCCTATAATTCACACTCATCCCGAAGAACGAAACTGACAGATAGATATCACAGATAGGCGTGATGCCCATATTTACGAATATATTGCAATTATAATCACTATGAAAGCTTCCAAGCAAAATTAGTAAGACAACTTACCATAAATTTTCTTGACTTCGTTGTAATTACCAGCATTATCACAATGAACGCACAAAATAAATACAATAAAAATGGCTCCTAACGTGTACGGAATATACATTTTTATATCACAACACACAGGTTACTGCATGCGAAAATAGTCTATATAATGTTCTTAAACCACATTTTCATTTCGATACCGTATGTAGGCGGAAATATTTCTATTAACGGGTCATTTATTTCCACTAAATTGTTTCAATAGAGGTGCCATCTAGCTGGACCCCGCCGTCTGTCACTCATCTTGTCAATAAACAATCAATGTTACCATATGACATAATTATCGGTTTATTGTGTACAACAACATTTAATTTTATTTAAACTGAATCAAATGCTATATTTATTTTACCTGGTTATGATAAAATTGTAAATGATTCTAAACTCTAATTTTAAGCGATAATATTTATATCCAAATTTGTTTACCTATTACGTGAAGTAATTGCACCAGTAAATTAACAAAAATTAAAAACCAACGTGATTGTTTGGGTAAGATGTAAAATATCAGCAATAAATGGAACATACTAATTATTACAAAAACTATTTTTGCTGAAGGCAAAGTTGGTCTGAAATCATATCGGCAAATTATAAATAGTAATAGTAACACTTTCTAGTGGGATTGTTTGTTCGGCTTTGGGTGTCAGGCGGCTTTGTAATTTTTTTATTATAATAAATATAGAATTAATCAGTGATATCGCTGTGTAAATATACAGAAGATGGTTTAGTGATCTTGAGATGAGTTTAATATTGCGCTGTAGCGTGAACTGTATGTAGAAGGCAGCTTCTTCCGCCATGACAATGGTTCACACCGTCAGGAAGTATCCCGCGATACTTGCCCTTTATTTAGGGTTTATCGCGTTATGTCGTCCTGTTTTCGGTGAGTAATAAACAATTTAACATAAGAAACGTTCAAATTGTTACCGATTAGTGTGTTTTTCGTCAAGAATTTTGCTTGGAACATAGTTACATTGCACACCGTATTTAAAACATAACATTAACTACATTTTTTCTACGAATGTGAATGTTTGTCTGCACGTTTTGCCCGTAAACAAAACTTTTTGGTATAGTTTATAACAGAAAGCGACTAAATACCGTACTGTATTTTTAAATTACAATTCAAACGGGTCATCTATTTTGTCTGTCTTATTTAGACCAAATTACTGGTTAACTTTATGTTTTCCACTCCTTGGTGTTTAGAACTGCTGTTATTTGCCCAATGAGAATATAGTCGATATGTCATATTTTTGTAGTGAATGCTGAATAGTGAGCGAGTTAGTATTAATATGAAAACATTCTTATTTGAAAACAAATTTTTAACCCAATTAAATATACTATAAACAATTATATTTTTTTGATAAAATTAAACATAGAAATAAAACAAATCTCAAGATAGTAGTTTGGTATTAATATCCATGAACATCACTATTTCCTGGTTTGATTCCATGAAGAGTCTCATATTTACAGTACTTGTACAAGTCTTAGGCCAATAAATGTCTGTTACATCATGCCTGTAATTTCTGAAGGGGAAGGCAGAGGAGTGTAACACACTCCCATGTGTCACCAATTACATTTAAGTTCCACTATGGAAGATGTAGTGAATTTATTGCCATACACTGGGCATAGATCCATACTCCAAAACACTACGACAAATTTCTGCTGTAAAATATATGTTAAAGAAATCTAATAATACCTAACTTTGAATAAAACCTGACTACTTTTCAATCAGCAATCACACCTGCATCCATCTGACCAATGACCATTAAGGCAGTCTATGTCAATACCTTACTCAAACACTGATAACAATTAATTGCAGTTTTAGGATACATTGGCTATTGGAGCAATGTCAGCAAATAAATTGTTTGGTAGTGTTGATTTACTATTAATTATGTACATCTTTTTTGCAATCTATGAGGCACATTGTAAACATAGTGGGCTTCATATGCATGTGAGCTTCTTAAATGTCAATAAATAGATAATAAGATCTAATTTAACAGAAGTGTAGAAAGGTATGATGTTGATATGAATTCATCATCATCAGCCTCTAGTTTTCCACTACTGGACAATTCTCTCCTGTCGTCTCCTAAGCAGCGCCACTCTTTCCAGTGCTGGGCCTTCAATATCCAGCAGATTCCCAATATTATATTGATATAGATTAAATAGTTTTATTTGTACTTTCTGTGATAAAACAAATTTCTCAATCCTTCTATTATTCCACTGTTGGAATACGAGTCTCCTCTTAGGATGAGAGTATTAAGCTTATAGTCTGCTATGCTAGCCAAGAGTGGGTTGGCAGACTTCACAACTCAGGACTCAATTTGATTATCAATTGTGCTTGCAACCACTCAACCAACTAGGAAAATCTTACATATTGTCATGAATTTTTTTTATATAGAAATAGGGTGTGTTTGGCTGCCATCTCACCTGCCAGGAAGGGAGAAGCATCAGAGGATGCAGCACACTTACCTAGAAAATGCCTATTCACTCTTCTCTTGCATAATATTTTTTTTTATTTTTAGCTATGCAGATTAAACCACTATAGTCTGTGAGATAAATTATGTTGAATAACTTTGTTCTTTAATATGCCCAATGTTCTAATACAAGTGACTTGAAAATGTGTCTTGAAACTCATGTGTTCGACAATATATTTGATTACAAGTGATCATAGAGCATAGAAATGATTTTATACTGTATATATATTGATGGTGCTGTTAAGCAACAAGTCTTGCAGTTTTACGCAATCTGATTGATATGCATTTATTAATCACAAAGAAACATACTGACTTAGTTTGCAGGTACTATAACTTACATGGTAATCCTGGAAGAGAAACATGAGATTGACTTTGAATTTTTATATTTATATTTTAATACTTAAAAACAACATTTAAATTGATATAAAAATTGTAGACATTCATACCATTATTCATTTTTATTTATAACACTTCCACCATTACATAATTTAAAATAAAACAAAGATAAACTATAACTTCAAATAGATATTTGCTATTCCCATCTGCAATCCGACATGTTCAGTTTTAAAAACTGTGTTATCATACCGAAAACATTATAATGAGAGCTGTAATAAGAATTGAGGATACATCAATTAATTAACATCCACATACCTCGCATGGATGTTTATGGGCTCATATCCTTTGTTATTTTAACTGGCTGCAAGTGAAGAGATGTGATAACAAATGTCACTAAATGTATATTGAGTATTTTCTTTTTTTATTTAAGTTTTAGCAGATTAACATGTCATTTTCCGAGTATTAGTGGTTACTGTGATTTATGCAGGAATGGTCTATTTAAAATGCAATATTTTTAAAATTAATTGCTACAATGCACACAAAAATTATTTAAATGCAGAATAGTTGCAGTAGTTGCCGTTCTATAATAAAAACCTGCTTGTAGCTGTTAAGAACTTAAACCAAATATTCATAATAGTATGATTATATTCTGAATCTATAAAAGTCACTAATATATGAGAGGGGCTATAATTGATTGCCGTGTTTATCTAGTGGTTACTAAAACCTGACTACTGAACTGGAGTTATAGAGTCCATTCCCATCTAGGACAAACATTTGGATGACAAGCAAAAGTATTAGAATTCTATCAGAATGTAAAAAAATGTGTAGCTGTATATTTATATGTATATATGTCAATTAATCAGTTATCTGTTTATTATAAAATTTGTAGATATTATGACAACAACTAAAACACTTCTAATGATATCATCGAGTGTCTTTTCTCGAATTTTACAAGAGTGAATAGGCACACAGTCTATCTATCTATGCTTGTCGTTCATACGCCGCGGCGGGTATATCGCCGCTTGGGTATGAGTCTACGGGCCTCGAGGATTCCCTCCTTACCCGGGCAGTCTCAGGGGGTCCACTGCCCCCTGTGTGATCTCACCCCGTCATTAGATGGTGTTGTCCAAAGGACTTGAAAGACTGATTTGATGATGGAGTGGTTATAAGTCTGACTGTTAAGAGGTCTTGAATTCAATTGCTATGTCATTCAATATATTATTAAATTTAATTAATTATTAGCAGTGGCTTGAAGTTTGGATTTGTGCCCAGTATATGCCAATACACTTGCCTCCTATTCTATAGTGGACTGAATAACATAACAGGTGAATCATGGGTTCATACACTTTACTGCCTACATCTTTGCGGTAATAATATAGTTATAATTTTATGTTCAAGAGGGATAAAATAGTGACAGAAGTGACAATTACAGTGATAGCCGAGAGGTTAAGAATTCAGCCTCTCACTCTGGAGGTGCTGGGTTTGAATCCATGGTGTGCACCACTTTACAAATGTGTGTTTTAACTTAATTATTGTTAAGGGATGTTGTATTTCATTATGGGTATCCAGAATATATGTATCAAAAGTCATAACTGGTGTACAGAGCAGTGTGTTCCAATCCTACTGCAAGGTAGTGATTGTTGTGTATGGTAGGTATGAGATGAATGTAAGATTTATGTGGTAAAATTGAAAGATTCAAAAAGTATTGGTATAGCTTGAAGATCAGAAATTAACAAAAATCCTTAGATTTTATGTACATATAGGAACCAACTGAATGTGAATGGAAGCGTCAGAGAAAGCACATCAAGATATTCACATTTTATTCAAGCTGGAGAGGTCCTAAATACAGATTAGGTCCCAAAGTTCCTTTAATAGATGGGCATATATGCCACCTTTAATGGCAGTGAACAAGGCAAAAGAAGTTTACCAGAACAATAGCAGGTGGAAAAAATTTGTCTGCCAACCCCAACCCACTGCAATGTACTCACGGAGGATGATGAATAAAAGATGCTCTCAGATTGTACAAACCATTTATTTACTCACAAATGTGTCACTAGTAGTCGCAGAAACCACTTCATTTTATTGCTTATTTTTTTATTGTCTTATGATGTTGACCCTAATGGCCTCTACAGCTTCAACGGGTTTTAGTGGCGAGCCCAAGTGGCTCCGTCTGAATTAAAGAGAGTGGGGAGGGGTAGGAGTGAGGCCCACCACGGGCTGGCCCTCAGACTCCGCCCAGCGAGAGAGGGACTAGGGGCTGTGTGACCGATCCGTGGGCGTCTCCTGTGAGACTCGGACCTAGGCACGGATCGAATCGAAGAGCAACGGTGCTGCGACGGTCAAACGAGCGGGAATGCCGCACGGCTACCGTGTGGAAGGCGGTATCGTCGTCCTCGCCGGCGAGGACGGTGTGATGGTAGTGTAGTGTCTGGGAGGGTAACGAAACCTCCGGAGGAAACCTATTTGCCAGTGATATATCGTCGTCAGGGTCATCTATTACGTGCCTCCGTCTCCTGAGAGGAGCTTTTACTCCGCCTGGACGGCTCGGATTCTAGACAGTGTTCTGAGTTTATTTGGGTGGATGTCACCCTTGTGGAAGTAGCTCATGGCTTGCTTCTTCAAGAACTGGGCTATTGTATCTAAATGAAGGTCCTTAGGGAAATTTACACTACGCAGGTACCAGGGTGCCTCGGTTGCTCTGCGCATAAAACGGTTTTGTAGTATTTGCAGGGTGTTAACTGATTTTACGTGTGCAAAGGTGACACTGGCATAAGTCCTGATGGGAGTGACACATGCTATGTATAGACGGACTTTCGAGTGAAGTGAAGTTAGAATTAGTTTAGAATTTTCCTGCTGGAACAATGTTACCCAGCAGGAATCGTTTTTTCCGTTTATTCCCAAAACGACAACATGCGCAAATTTTTTATTCGGCGCACATTTACAGCAGATTGAACATTAATTATATGTCCCACTCTTATCACTCTAGGTGCTACTTTCTTGTTGGGGTAACGCTCACAGTGGCAGCAGTGGCATGATATTGGAGAGACCTATGTCCAACTGTGGACATGAGTAGTATGATGGTGACTGTCACGTTTGTCCACTTGCGCTTACGTCCGATCCTATTGCTATACATCGGACCCAGATCCAGACTCCGAGCCACTACCAGAAAATTTAACTTAGAAATATCAGACAGTATTCCACCCGGGAATCCAAACAGGATCTCTCGATTAGCAGTCCCGCTATGTTGTTTATTTATTGTGTTATTAGATATGTCGTACAATACCCTCTCTAAATAGCCTTAGTCTTATTTCTGTGCTAAATGCCAACAAAATCTTTTCAATTATCTTCTTATACTAACGACTTAGATTTATTATCACAAAAATTTATAAAACATATAGGTACCTAACATTAACATGCATCAAGACTGAAACATTAACACTTATGTAACTTCATGCCTGTAATCCCCGAAGGGGTAGGCAGAGGAGTGTATAGAATAGATACTCTGTGTACTTGTGTTTAGGAGTGGAATTTAAAGGTGAAAAAAAAAACAACCGGTATGTCATAATAACTCTTTAAGAGTTTCAAGTTTTATTTTGTTCTTGGAACTGCGATAACATTTATTAAGTACTTCATTCAAACGCACCTTTGTTCTAATATATGTTTTTTAGAAGAATAATTAATTTGAAGCACATTTTCTATAAAATATAATGCATGAATTTTGCAATATTAGAAATCTTTATTTGGTAGAGTAGGGATCTAACCAGTCCGGGCTGCGGGCTGCCTGAGGCTCTGCACGCGGCGAGCGCTCTTCTTAAGCTACATCTTATCTTAAATAACGACGTTGTAATACATCATGTGTAATTAAAATATAGGAACCCGAAATCTAAACCGTTATAACTGCTATTCATGCTATTATTACGTATTATTTAATTTTAAAGAATTTTTTAAGCATGTATCTCTCACCTCGTGCAGCGCTGGCAATAGCGCGAGCGCTCTTAAGTAGACCTGGTCTCTGCACGTGCACATTGTCACGTGTTGCGGCCGCTCTCTATTCCCCTCTCACACTCTCTCACACAAGCGTGCACACACGCACACACACACACACCCGTCCCCTCTACATAGTGATATATCTTAATTACCTTGTACTTTATTTGCCTAAAAATAAATAAAACGAATTTAAAACACTTATCTATCACGATTTGTTACTCTTACAACAAAGTCAATTGGCTAAGTATCAACACGTAAGTACTCTATTCAAATATAGTAAGGAAATAATTCCAGGGCTTCAAGTAGTTACATAGAATAATAACGATAAACGATTTACACTCTAAAATCACAACAACGCCGAGGGACGCTCCGACGCCCGCTCGGAAGCCAGTATAAGTGGATTACAAAAATAACGCTATGTGAAAGAATGTAGTCAATCGACTTCGCTTCTTTTCCATCGCCGCGGAGCCGTCTACCTCCTAATACTGAAAACGCGCGCGCGTTCGATCACAGCTACTCGGCCATAGGCCTTTGCTCTTCCTCCTGCCATTGCTCTGCTCGCTTCACCTCTCCTTCGTCTAACCTCACCATAAACTTTAAGAAAATATAAGGATATCTATGCAGGAGTTCTACATCGACACCGAAATGCCGATCATTACGAAGCCACACGGAGAAAAATAATTTATAAGTCATAGTCTATGGTATCATCGCTGATATAATACTCGTTACAATAAAGATACGTCATCTTCCAAAACACTAGTGCCTTCGTACTCAAAGCGCATGCTGCGCTCATGCCACTTGCGGCGGTTTGACGGGCGCTACGCGCTCGTCGGCTGCCAGCAGCCGGTCCAGCTCATCGTCCTCGTAGAACACCACGAAGTGCTCGGGCTTGGCCACCGCTTCGAAGATGGAGCACACGGAGGGCTTCACGTTGTAGAAGTAGAGAGGCTGCAGACGCGCGTGGAAGTCGGCAGTGAGCTGCTCTATGCTCTTGGCTGCGGTGTAGTCGGCGCTATAGATGTGGGTGCACTCGATCACGACGGGCACCGAGCTGCTGGCCGCGCACTTGGTCACCAGCCGGCGCACGTAGTCCACTGACGGGAACATCAGGCACCGGTCCGGCGTAATCATTAGATATTCGACACCTTGCTCCGTCTGCAACCGATAGATCTCATATTGTAACCCTGAACATTATGAATTCCGATGTAAGCTTGATATTTTGAATATTACAATCATTCTATAGGCAACCGTCTACGAGAGGATAGTTATGAACCGTAGTAAAATGCACCCCACGCTTTTTATTCTGAATTGAATTATTCTGTCAATAACTTAAATTTTATTATAATTTTAGTTTGAAGCGATACAATATGATTGATTCTTTGATCTTCTACGACTGTCATATAATCTCTTCGTCATTGAAAAATATTTTCTAGTTTTTAGTTCAATTAGCAATAAAAGCGTGTTTTTTTTAAACTATTAATTATTTTTCAATTTTTTAGTCCGTGACAAAGTCATAAATGGGAAATTAATTAATTAATTATTCAGGGTTTTTTCAGAAAGAAACGCTCAGTGGTCTCCGTATTTATTAATCCTGGCATTTCTAATAAGCATAACGGGAAACCGTTATACACACACACACACACACACACACACATATATATATATATACATATATATATATACATACATACATATACATATATATATATATATATATGTATGTATGTATGTATATGTATGTATGTATATATATATATGTATATATATATATATATACATATACACATATATATACATGGCACACATCACTTCAGTACGTGCTGGATATTACAGTCTCATTTTATCACACAACACGCCAGTGAAGAAATATTTGAAAACCGATTCTGTTTTTTCATTCCACACTACAATCTGCAATTGTGTACAAGTATTATTAACAACATGACTACTACCGATAAGTCGCGGACCGCTTTTTCTGCGAACATACCGGCGGTGCATCAATTTCAGCTGTCAGGCTGTGTCGTTACAGTTGCTGCATTCTAGTTTGAAAACAAGCGAGCAGGGTTTGTAAGCGCGTTGTTCCAAGCCGTTCAGCAAGCAGCGAGCACCAGTTTCTCTCCGCAACAGTTGCTGCCGCTACTCTAATGAACTTCACTTTATATACCAAATTATCATAGTTATGGAATTGTTAGTTGACTCACTTTCAGCATCTCCACAGAAAATTTAGGCCTCGCCGCGTGGTAAAGTATGAATATTATATTGACCACCACACCGGTCAAGATTCCCAACTCTATAGGAAGAGTCAGGCAGAGAACGAACGTGCCTATCCCAGGAATGAGATCCAGTTCTGAAAATGATGATATGAAATAGTTCTTAGTTTCTGATTTATAATTGTTCATATTGTCTACAGCATGTGAAGCGACGAAATGCGTGTGCTAAATGTGCTTACTTTTGGCGCGCCACATGGGTTTCACCACGTCGTATTCGATCATGAACAATATTGCCGATATGATGACCGCCGCCAACGCGGCTTTCGGTATAAACTCAAAATATTGTGTGAAAAATTGAAGGGCCAGAATCACCATTACACCTGGAATAAGGACGCATGAAATATTAAAACGACTAGTATTACACAATTACATTTTTAAACTTCCAAATTTCCAAAAAACTAAAATAAATACTTAAATGCAAAGGTTTCGCAAAGCGATGCACGCACCAGTGTAAATGCCATTGAAGGTGGTCTTGACTCCCGAGCCGTTGGAGACGACGGAGCGCGCGAGGGAGCCGCCGCCCGGATAGGCTTGCATAAAGGAGTTACCGAGATTGGCTACGCCCAATGCTATCATTTCCTGCGTGGCGTCTATAGTGCGGCCATCGGAGAAGGCCTTGCAGATAGCTATATCCTCGAGCAGCACTATTAACGGGATCACTAACAACCCCGAACCTAACTCGGACACCATCTCGAGGAAGTCCGCAGTGGAGTTGTCGGCGCGCACATAGCTAAACGGCGGTAGCTGCGGCACCGGCACACCGGACGGTATGGCTCCTGCGGGGAACGGACCACATCTTACTGTTTGTTGCGGGAACAAGTTTAAATTAGCTAGATTACAAATCAACGATGGTAATGAGGAAATGGATCATGTAACCAAATAGACATAAACCAATAAAGTGCAAGACTACTGACTAGTTCTATGAAGTTTATGTTAGTTAAATGTTAGTGATGCATGAAATCAAATCGTCTCATGTTCATTACTAACCGCCTCGCACATTCTCAGCTGGGGAATGCATAAAGAAACAGAAAACATAAGATAAAAATTCAATCAGATATTCATATTTTAAACGTCTGCGTAAACATATTTAAGTCATACAAAAAAACACTGTACTGAATAGTTTGTCTTCGTGAATACTAACCCATGAGGCGCACGGGCGCGGCACCGCGCGTGGCCACGAACCAGTAGCCGAGCACGCCGGTCACCACCACCACGATGGCGTTGCGACAGGTGCCCAAAAGCCACATGCAGCGCGTCAGCACTTTTTGCCGCATACTGGGCCCCCCCTCCAACTTCGCTCCTAATTTTATCATTCCAATTTTCTGAAATAACAATATAATTATACATATATTGATACAACTTTTTAATTTAAATGTAGAGCCGAGCTCGTTCTGTTCCCCAGCTCTAATAGTGTCGGCAAGGGAAATGCAAGCTCAAGTTTGGACACTTTCGACAACGAACATGCTATTAAATCACCCCAAAGTCATACACTGACACGGATACAATTTACATTCAGATCTGCCTGCAATGCTGGCATCACCTTTGGCACCCATATCTAAACTATCTTGAGTTATGAATGTAACTAGGTTTAAATGAAGTTTTTATCCATATCGCATCCTATTATATTTACACTATAGCTTGTGGCAAACGAGTTGTTTACACAAGTTATCTTGTTATACCTTTGTTTACCTTTGTTTACTGCAATATCTAGTACGATCAAAACTATACAATAAAATACCATTTGTAATCTTGCCTTGTAATGGATAATAAAATAATAATATATCCTTACTCTCATGCAGAGCAGTAGTGCGATGCAGATGAAGCCAAGCACGGGGTCCCAGAGCGAAGCGGAGTGCAGGTTACGGAATATGGAAATCCACTGTTGCAGAAACGTGTCGCCGGTAACT